>OMOV01045852.1:14716-26665 GCA_900312565.1 Beryx splendens | reverse complement strand
CGAATAGGAACAGTTTTTATGCCTTGGTTTAAAGCCTATAGGAGGATTTTTGAGCATCTGAAGTACACTAAAGTCCTTGATTGGTGGGACATGGGAAAGTAACCTCTTGACAATGCTCACAGCCTAGTTCAAAACACACATCCTGTTTACTCCAGTGTTTACAAGCCAAACACATGTAAACAAGCCATCTGCAGCTTCAAAATGACGCTCAGTAGCCTGATTATTTGTGCATTATTTGTACTTTTGACGCATAATAACAGTGCTAAATGGAGAGAGTGGTGCCACAAATAAGAAACTCTGTCAGAGGCAGTCATCCCAGAAAATACTGGTTGTTGATGAGAAAGATTGAAAGAAGAGAAGAAGAAAAAGGTGTGCAAGGTAACTGGCGCGCCGCATAGATCTAAATAACAGTGTGTGTGTCTCAGAAAACACAACTCACCCGTCCTTGACACAGATTGGCTACAGTAGAACACAGTGCGGCAAAACTGGGCGAAACTCACACGCATAACCAACACTGCTGCCAAGATAATTGCTCTCCCCACACCCAAACTCACAGAACTAAACAACAAAGCCATCGCACGCGTTGCAATCTTAATAGAACAGGACATCACACACCCACTCAATTACCACCTCACCCTATTGCCCCGCTCCGGGCGCTGGTACAGAACACCGAGGTGCAGAAAGGGCCCGCTTTGGGAAAAGCCCGATACCTGCAGTCATAGATCACCTTAAATAAGAGGTGTCGCTGAACAGGCCTGAGTGTGTACTGCTGTCTGTCTTTTTCTGTTGTGTTGCTGTCACTGTGCTCACATGTGCCGTTGTGTGGTTAGTTGTCGAACAGATACAGTGCTGTGGAAAAGAATTTCCCCCTGTGGGACAATAAAGTCTAAAGTCTAAATATAAATTAACTAACTGGAGTATTTCGTTACACATTTTTTGGAGGATTCAGCACCCAGATAAATAACTGAGGGCTGAGCGTGTTTTCTTTGGTAAACTACAGTAGAACACAACCACCCAGCACTAGATGTACCTGATAAAGTGTCTCATATTCAGATGTCACATGCTATGGGTCGTTGCATCAGGTGTGTTTCAGTATTTATTTTCAGTGTAATGAAACAAAGGTTATTTATGCCAGTAGTTTGCCGTCGTGGCGCAGACTGCCCCTGTGAGTGAACACGCCCTTTCCGCCTGTTTGTTTCGCAGTGGAGAGAGCGGAGCAGGGAAGACTGTGGCAGCCAAATACATCATGAGCTACATCTCCAGAGTGTCAGGAGGAGGACCCAAAGTACAGGTGAGGCGGCACTGTGGTGAAGCATGTAAGACTTTTGAGATGATCCGTTATACTGATTATATAATAACCTTGTAGGTAGGTCTGGGCACTAATTCATTATGTTGTTTATTGTCTTTCAATAGAATCACATCATGAAGAAATAATAATATTGTGTTTATTGTGATTCTGGTGTCGTGATGAATAATTAAAAGCAAATGCGAATCACAATCTCAACAAATTAGGGAATATTATTTGGAAATGAGAGTTTTATCATACTCTATATACCATACAGTTCAATGCAATGAACATCAATTGATTATTTAACGTGATTTATCATCTAGATATCATTCTATTTCAACATCTAAATAATTTCTTAGTTATCGTGATATTAATTTTGTCCATATCACCCAGCCCCACTTGTAGAATCATTCACAGATTAATGGTTGTGCATAATGTCAGTCCAGACCTGCATGCGATCAGACGGAGATTTGAAACAGCTTGTTGCTGCTGTAGTCCTGCACCCATTCTCTCCTCCAAACCCAATCCATCGCTCATGATCCCCCCAAAACCCCATTATCAGTCCACCAGCAGCCTCTTACTCACTCACCCAACCCCCACTAGCCATCTGGCAGCCCCCCAAACCAGCAGATGTCCCGTCCCTAAGCCTCCCCTTTCCACTGTCTGCAAAGGTCTGAGTTTGATGAGGAAATGCCTGCACCGTGATGGCACGGGGATATTTAGTTATTGTATTTAATCCAGTCAGAGCTTTTTCCACGAAGGGAACATCATAAATCATCTTCTGGCCTCAAGTTCAAGTTAATAGTAGGGCTGATCGTCTAAGTAGTTAGACAAAGTCTCATGGAATATATGGCATTATTACTGTTTTCACTGTTCACGTTGCACGTTGTATGTGTGCTTCTGAAGTTATCAACATTTCTCTTGGTGTTTTGATTGTTTGATTAAACCAAGGCGGCCGTTACGTTAGAGGAAAACAAGAGAAAGTGTCACACTCTAGCTCCATAGAACATATTCTTTATTTGATGACGTTTCGGCCCTGCGGCGTTCTTCAAGAGCAAGACGCTGTTATATTAGAAACACATTCAGCTCTGTCAGATGAGGTCCCTCTGGTGTCTCCATGTCTCATTCATACGCTTCCTTTGGCCTCTACCTTCACTGCGTGGTATGTGTGAATTTTATGTTCCAGAGCGCACAGCCATACACACACTGTCTTATGCAGTGTGTGTATGGCTCTACACGTCTGCTTGTGTGTGTTTGCACATATGTATGGGCATGAATAGTTCTGGATACATTTATAGTGTGACTCCCTGCCAGTAAGAAATCCTGTCTATCCATCTGTCTGATCATTTGCATCCTCACTGAGGAAAGTCATATCCCCTGTTAATAATTAACAATAGTTATCAATAATTCATTAATAAATCAAACTTATGGAAGCCAATACAAAAGGTTATAGTGTTGAGAGTATTTCTGTATGGACTGCCTATGAGTAGTGTAACTACTACGAGTAACTACATAAATAACTGTATAATAACTTGAACTACAGCAGTTATTGTTTCCTTTCATACAGGACAAAGGTTCAGGAATGCAAAAGATTCCCAGAAATACTACCACTGCCCTTCTGTGTACAATAAGAAGAGGGAATTGCTCCGTCTGTGTCAACGCTGATTTAAAACTCATGTGTTTCTGACATGCAGATGGCTCATGGGAAAGATAATGTCCTCCAGACTTTCTGTGTGTGTGTGTGTGTGTGTGTGTGTGTGTGTGTGTGCGTGTGCGTGTGCGCGCATGCCTCTCTGTGAGTGGAAACTTCCAGAGGTGTCCTGTCAGCGGGGGTGTGAAGTGTGAAGTGTCTCTACCTGCGTTCACTCTGCCTCTGCTTTACTTGTTGCTCACTGTCTTGCAGCTAACGGCTCACTGTCTGTCCCCTCACAGCACGTCAAAGACATCATCCTGCAGTCCAATCCCTTGCTAGAGGCCTTCGGCAATGCCAAGACCGTGAGGAACAACAACTCCAGCAGATTTGTACGTCTGTATTGCTGTTTTATCATTTGGTAATTGGGGTGGCCAGCGTTGTGTTACTGCTGGCACTGGTTTTTGCCCTGGTTTGATTTAAAACTGTCTTGGAGTTCTTGTTAACCAAAGAAAACACATGGATGTCCATTTCAAATAGTGTAAAAAAGGCACAAGTAGAAAAAAAGAACGGAGTTACAGCTGTGGTTTTGAAAATCTTTCAGTAAGGACCCACACTTTCAGCATAAAACTGATTTTGCAGGCTACAGTATGAACCTACTTGCATTGCAGGGACTTTGGAAGACTCCACGGCATTATAACGCAGCCAGTAGCTTCAGATAAAATTAGAAATGCCTACTCACAGTACAACTGTGCCACTCAGAGAGAAATATGTGGGTGCCAGTTACTCTGGAACAATTTGGGGACACTGTGAGCCTCCTCTGGGTCCCAACCCAGACGTTGAATAACAATGATTTAGAGTTGGGGCTTTCTTCTGTCCTCTCTTGCCTCTGGCTGCAACCCTCATGTGTGTCCTGGTTAACCAGAGCTGCGCAGTAAGGACACAGTGCACAGAGCGAGCGGGCAGCGCACACATCCAGAACCGCTGAGGCGCAGACTCTGCTGCTTACAAAGGAAGTTGGTTAGCATGGACGTAGAATTAAGGGCAAGCGCATTTGAGAAAATTTATTCCGTCAGAACTTTTGCAGCAGAGCGTAACGGTTAAGTATAATATTCAGGTTAACTTACAAAGCCGTATTGTCTCCGTTGTTGGGATATTTTTAGGTTTTGGGGGAACTAAATCAGGTCTGGCACTAATGGCCTGGGAACGCGAAGTTTGGAGGTAGTGTTTGGATAAATAGTGTCTCTGTTCACTTTGGGGCTTCAGCCCTCAGCTTGAGTGGGACTGGAATAGATATTACATTACAGACTTGTCTGGAGAGGAGAGAGAGACAGAGAACAGGGTCAGATTTATATAAATATATATATATCTACACACACACAGCCCATGCCAGTGTTTCAATGCTTATAGCTCTGTGTTTAAGCTTTATTGTGGCCCACTCCAATACTGAAGAACCACGCTCTCATCCATCAAGGGAAAATACTTTGAGATCTGGTTCAGCTCTGGTGGAGAACCGGACGGAGGGAAAATCTCCAACTTCCTCCTGGAGAAGTCACGCGTCGTCATGCGAAATCCCGGAGAGAGGAGCTTCCATATATTCTACCAGGTGAGGCTTTGCAGGTGGCGTGAAGACGGGTGTGCGCACTTCATTTGTTGAATTATCCGTGTGCTTTTTCAGAAGTGAGGGACGACAGTTGGCTCAGAGGGGCTGTGAGGGAATTTCAGGACACGTTGGATAACAAGTGCCATTTGGCCGCTGAAAAGAGGGTCAAGCTGTTTTCATCGTGTATGGCTTGAGGTCCCTGGAACAGATAGGACGACTTGGTCTTCCCATTGCAGGGTTTGCTTCACATGCGAAGCCGAGTGTGGAATATAAATTTAACATCAAAGTGGGTCAAAACGGATGGGGATTTCATGGGGAGAGAGTGTGAGTTCACGGGTTGCGGAGGCCTTGTGCGGAGGCATGTCTATAAATGCTGTAATTATCCTAACTTGTGCTCTACAGGAGTCTAATAACCTTTCCTTTCCGCAGCTGATAGAAGGAGCCAGCGGAGAGCAGAAGAGCAGCCTGGGCATCACCAGCCTGGATTACTACACTTACCTCAACCAGTCCGGTTCCTACAAGGTGGACGACATCAACGACAAGAGCGACTTTCAGGAGACGATGGTGTGTTCGCCTCGGTGTCGGTTTCCTTATGTCATAGCTATCACTTACCTGACATCCCCAGTGGTGCTCTGTGGGTCTGTGTGTGTGTGTGTGTGTGTGTGTGTGCGTGTGTGTGCGTGCGTGTCCATCACTCTGCTCTCATACCAATGTTCCCCTCACAGTGTGACTCATGGCCTTTTCTGTAAATTCCTTTGTCCCTTTACCAATCATCTTGTGTTTTCTTTTCCGACGCTCTCCACCTGTTTTTGTTTACCAGCGAAAACCGCAAGAGGAGTAATTAGAGGACGCAAGCTAGGAGTAAGTAAATCCACATTGCAGCCCCAATTTAACATGATCTCCTCTCTTTGCTTTTCCCCCAGCATGCCATGGATGTCATCGGCATCTCGGCGCAGGACCGCACCCTGGTGCTTCAGATCGTGGCCGGAGTCCTGCACCTCGGAAACATCAATTTCCGGGAGGCGGGGAACTACGCTGCCGTGGAGAGCGAAGAGTGTAAGTGCATTGGCTGCGTAACAGGAGTAAAACGCCAGTACAGGCTGTGGGGGTCAAGAAGGAGGAATGGCGCTGAGGTTGAGGTTGAGATGGGGATGCGGTTCGTCTCTCGCTCCTTTTGCCCCTCTGAAAGCTCCTCCTCTCTCCAGTGTCCCGAGCTGCCCTTCAGAGGCTGCTTTTGGACTTTATTTCTCTCTCCTTAAAGTTTTATTGTGTTAATACGGGGCTGCAGCCAAGTGTCTGGAGTAATCCGGGCCATGCTGGATTACACCAAATAAAACACATTATTATTGAAGGTCTGGACATATTACATCACGGACTAAAATTACTTGGAAAAAATGCAGCTCTTCCTGTCCCCTTCCCTCTCGCCTTCTCCTCGCTCTCTCTCCCCCCCTCTCACTTTGTTCTTCTCCCCTTTTGCTGTGTTCCGTCCTCCTTCCTTCTCATGCTGCGCGGCTCCCGACTCTGCCCCTCTCGCACCCCATCCAAGCCCGTATGATGTAGATGAGAAATGCGGTTGCCGGGGTACAAAGCCTCGTTCTGTTCTGTGCAGACGTAACAGCAGCGCTCCGTAATCTCTGCCTTTCCTGTTCTCTCCAGCCTCGCTTCCTGTCTGCTTACTCTGCAGTGTGCTACCCAAATCCAGACCCTCGCCTCCCCCATTCGAAACTGCACCCACCAAATCTGCGTAAACATCGGCCCGCGCTTGGCAAAACAAATCAATGCCTCATCTCTCGTTGAAAGAGATGTTGAGACTACTTCGTTATACAACTACAGACAATATTCGGCTGGCCGGGACATTATTTTTGGTTAAAAGGAACTTGAGTCAGTCAGTGATTTTTGCCCAAATAAGTATTTATGGATCTTCCACTTTTCTATGGGGAAATGAGTTTAGCTTTGTCTCTCTGTGTGGTCGACATTAGATTTTTAAACTTGGCTTAAAAAAAGTTTCTTCTGATGTGAATATCTCTTTCAAATAAAACATAATATTTCCAATTATAAAATCATTATGTTCATAAAGTCTCTAGCACAGAAAACATGAGGTCTAGGGTTTTTTAACAACTAATTATAAAGGAGATATAACTAAATAATCCGTAGTGATGTTAAGATCTCAATGGGAAAATCTCTCCATCCATTTTCACCAGACTTGTTCATCCTTTCAAAGTGATGGCAACAGTGTTTGTGCCTTATCTGAGTATTGTTAGTGTAATTCACAGTCCATAGCGTCCAATCCTGGCTACATGTAACACAAAGGATGACTTTGCCCCGTGATTTAAGCCGACGTATGCTCAGTCACACCCTAACGTCCCAAAAGGGAGCTACTGCAGTGGTCTGATGCATTCCCAGACACAGTGAGACTGCAGGCCTGAGAGCCATTTCCTTCTAGGGGAAGTGAGTCACTGTAATAAGGCAGGGAGGGGCTCTCAGGGGACAATATCAATGCCAGGTTAGGGCTAATGATCCAAGGCGTGCTCGCTCTCTTTCAGGAGCAAGCCCGATACACAGGCTATTTTACATTTAACTGTAATTCAAAACTGATCTGCTCTGTTTTCTTTCCAGAAGATGTTTTGTTTCAGCGGTGTGGGCAGAATGGCCTCAAACCACCGCAAATTCATGCTCTTGAGATTATCAATAGAAGCTTTTCTGATTAGTGAAACTTTCCTACCCATCAATATGAGCACAAACTCCAGCATGGAACGTGTTTTTAAATGCACAAAAACACACACTTGGCCCACATGTGGCCCCCAGAGATGTGCAAAGGTTGCATGCATTCCTTTCAAATAAATGGAGTCCTGCATGTTGATTTGCATGTTGGTTTTTAGAGAAATGTGCAGTCTGTTTGCTGTTTGGGAGCACGGCCCAGTGCTAGTGTGCTGCTTTACTCCTCATTTCTCCCTAGTGGCACAACTAGAAGTAACTTGGCATCTCATAACAGTATGAGCTGAGTGAAAGGGAACTGCAGCAGCATCGTTTGTGTTGCAGCAATAAAACGTCAGGCGTGCTTATATAGCCTAATTCATCATTTGTCAGAACTGATTGTAGGCTATATAAAATATTGCCAAAAAGACCGAAGTGACAGGCATCACCAATATATAAGACTAATTCACCCAGGATTGTAACGGTCACCCTACTATAAGATGCAGTCATGCCACTTCTCCATCTGAGCGCACACACTGTAAGACCAAATATGCAGTCAAGGAAAAAAAAGATGAGTACAGATTTTTGCAGTAAAACATTTGGGTTTTATGCTTGTTTGATAGATATGGGTCAGTATTACTGACAATTACAGCGTCTCTTTATTGATTTTTTTCTTTATTTGCTCTTATTTCCTGTCTTTTTACAGTTCTCGCCTTCCCTGCGTTTCTGCTTGGCATCGACCAGAAGCGTCTGAAGGAGAAACTGACGAGCCGTAAGATGGACAGCAAGTGGGGAAATGCGTTGGAATCTATTGACGTGACGCTGAACGTGGAGCAGGCGTGTTACACGCGTGACGCGCTCGCCAAGGCCCTGCATGCACGTGTGTTTGACTTCCTAGTAGAGGTAAGACTGGATGTTTGTACAGGATTCAGTTTGTGCAACTGTAATATTGTTAATGCAGTACAGCTATAATAAACCTATAATGTCGTTATAGGTAACAAACCTTATAATAATCTGTAATAAACCCATAATATTGCTAACACGGTACCTTTGATTTCAGTCCATCAACAAAGCCATGGTGAAGGATCATCAGGAGCTGAATGTCGGAGTGTTGGATATTTATGGATTTGAAATTTTCCAAGTAAGTGGTAGTGGCCTTTTCACAAGTGGACACATGGCTACTGGATTTTTACTCTGCATCCACATGCATAAATTAGATTAATGATCATTAACTTTGAGCATTTAAACAGATTAAACACTAAGGATCAGACTGATTTGTGAAGTATGTGGATTAAGACCCATCTCCTGATTGAGACAGCAGACTTTAACGTACCTTTATAATCTGATTATGTGTTTGTTTAGGTTGCTTGATAAGAAGTTTTAGGGTTGTTGATAGGATTGGGCTTGTTAAGAGAACTAAATGGAAGAGCTTTTGTTTTGTGCTGGCTTGCAAATTTCAATCATAATGTAACAAGAGCTCGGATTCCTCATATCACATACAGATTGTTACTGAAAAAATGATACCCAACCGGCTCGGCTCGGCAAGGTCTGTCCTTCAGTTCGTAGGTTTATTGTTTGTGTACACAGAGCTAGAGTAAGCCATCTGTGTCCAGAGGTCACAAGACAGGAAGATGCAGGCTGCCGTCACACAAGGCTCGGGCCCCTGCTCTATTGTAAGCGCTGTAAATTGTCCAGCATGCGGTTCTTCCTTCAGTACCAGGCAGACCGCTGTATGGCCTCTCCAAACAAAGCCCATTGAGCCTAAAGGATATCCGCACTCTCTCAGGACATGTGCGACACAGCTCCCAGAGTCCGTATGACATGTGTTTAATCTAACGTGTTGTCTCTTTGTCAGAAAAATGGATTTGAACAGTTCTGCATCAACTTTGTGAATGAGAAACTCCAGCAGATATTTATCGAGCTGACGCTAAAGGCAGAGCAGGTAACCTTTCTCCTCACGCTTCTGTTTCTGCAGCTGCGCATTTTGTATTTCCACTCTCGTTAGTTGTACTGTATCCTGACCCGGCGCTCGAACTCCTCGTGTGTCTTCTTGCAGGAGGAGTATGTGCAGGAGGGCATCAAGTGGACTGCTATTGAATACTTCAACAACAAGATCGTCTGTGATCTCATCGAGAGCAAATTGGTAAATACAAGCTTATTAATATTGTACGAGTGTACGCATTCACAATGAACTAGGTTACCATGAAGCGTTATCAGGCTGTTATGATCTAGAATTTGGTATATTCACTGTCTACATGAACCAAATTGGGCCTAACCCTCTGTGAATTGAATTACACAGTGATTCGCCAAGTTCCTGCACTCTTCCCATGACCAGCAGCTTAACATCCTCAAACATGCCGACATGCCTCTTAAGTTAATTTATCTGTCCCACTGAGAGGTCTAATCCATGAAATCCACAACAAGGGCCTGAAAACAAGCCTCCGTCTGAGAGGAGCAGGGGATCTGTATCAGCGCCTGACACTTCAGCCTTTTTACGCCGGGCCCATTTGGTTAATCCAGTGGCCAGTTTACATGCGCCTTTTCAACAGAGACTTGTGTTCTCTGAGTGAGCCGCACATGCAGAGAGACACTGCTGCCACTGTGCCTCTCTGCACTCTGAGGGACACTGGTCAACGCCGGCCATGATGGAGCCAAATAGGGCAGCGTGCGGCTGTGTGTGTGTGACATCACTCTGCACGTGGGTGTGTGATGTTTTGAGAGAGAGGCAGTGTTAAGTCATTTTGAAGCTGCTCAATTAAAATTGTAGTTTTCACGTCTCCTTTAAATGCTTTATTAATGCTTTATTATGCAGATATATAGATTTTGATGAAGTTTAATATGTCAGATTTCTTCCAGTAGTTGAGGTCAACCTTATTTCACTATAACATTTTTATTTGTCACTCTACTTAGCCAATGTGACTTTGTTAACCATCAACCTCTGACATTACATGAACCCTGGGGTGTACAATCACATCTGGCATTTGGGCTTTTCTGACTCTTTATCAATAACTGCAAGTTCAAAAAGTGCCATGAGAACAAAATGCCGAGATTAGATATTCAGGTTAATTTGCTTGAGTTGCTATATGTGTCAGAAGAATGATTTCCAGGCTCCCAAAAGGAAAATGGTGAGTGAGAGGATTACTGATTAGTGGAGCAGCCTGTTGGTGATTGGTGCTTGAGTAACGTAGTAACTTCTTTGTGGATGCAAGTACTGAAAACTATAAATGTGAAATAGTGCTTTGAGACTAATCTGTCGCCTTGTGATCCCAGAATCCCCCTGGCATCATGAGCATCCTGGACGATGTGTGTGCCACCATGCACGCAGTGGGCGAGGGAGCCGACCAGACCATGCTGCAGAAGCTCCGAGTCCAGATCAACACCCACGAACACTTCAACAGCTGGAACCAAGGCTTCATCATCCACCACTACGCCGGCAAGGTCAGTCTGGCCGCACTCATTTAAAGGACCACACCGGCTTTTTGGCAGTTCGACTCATTGGCTGAGGATTGGCACCAAAATCATCTGGCAGATAGCTCTGTCCAGTGCACACACTAACACTTAAGCATAGAGCATGTTAAGTATGAAGATAGAGTAATCCAATTTAGTAATCCAAGGTTGGTATTGGCTTTTATGTGGCCTCTAGATTCAGAGTGACGTCCATCACAAATCAACAGGGCAAAAACTTGAGCTGTCTGGCTAACTTCACTCACTCACTGTCTAAACTAAACAAGTTAAGCTCGAAGCCTCGGGAGGAGAGAGGCCTTCTGCCACTGAAGGTTGTTCCAAAGAGAGCGTTCTTTTATGTCTTTTCTACTAATCCCCTAAACAAGCCTGACAGCTTTAGACGCATGTCATTAAAATTAACTAACCATCCAGCCTTAGAGCTGCTGCAGGTTGTAATTTTCACCCAAGATTACTTAACTTACCGCACGTTGCATTAACATGCGCACCAGATGGAGCTATCTACCGGACTCACACAGAGGATTTTGGTGCCAGGCCTCTCGTTGCATATTTGGTAAGGTGACCGATGGGCCACCCACTGGGTTTCTTTTAATACATTAGGCCATTGAATTGCAGAGTGCTTACTGGTCAGATTCTTTGTCCTCTGCCATGTGGGTTTCTATTTTGTTGTTGGCCTGTTTTCGCTGCTGATTCAGAGCGGGCCAGTTTTAAAACGAGAGCAAACTCCGCCTGGGCAGTACAGCACTGGCCAACTGGGACTCCTTAAACGAGTGCGTCCTCGATTCCTGCCATGCATCCTGTCTCTCCTCTTCGTCTGGTTATCACTGCAGTCCCTCCACCTCTCTTTCCCTGTACACTGTAACAATGTCACAAATTTTGAAACTCAATTTTTATGTCCATTTTCACCCCCGTCCTTCTCACGGTCTGGTGCGGGGCTGTCCCGTGTCGTTCTCCAGATGTGCGGTGGCCTCGGCCTGGCACACATGCCGCAGGCCTAATGAGCCGTGCCATAAAGACTCGAGGGGCTCCCAAGTCCGGGCTCGGAACATTCCTCAGATCTCAGACTATAGGAGAAATAACACCGTTTAATTTATACACTTTATAACCACCGCTGGTTTTATAAGGAAGCCAACCCTGGTTGGTGTAAAGCTTGGATCTGCAACCCTTCATTTTCTTTTCCCATAAAATCCATGGTATTATTTTCATCACAATATCACAGCTTTAATTTTCTCCCGTTCACGTTGCTGGGGCACCTAGACTTTTTAAATAGCT
>OMOV01045844.1:0-10435 GCA_900312565.1 Beryx splendens | reverse complement strand
CTTTCATAAACCTAAACAGAACCAAGTCAGGTGGCGGTTGGGGAGGCGGTCACAGAAACAGCAACAAGGCAACTGTCCCCCACAGATGATGCAGTCATCAGATATGTCATTGTCCTGTAATCGCAGCGCCCCCTCGGGCCAATTTGTGTACTTTTGAAAATGCCAGAAATCTGTGGTGAAATTCAGCATTTCCCAACATCTGAACAAACGGAAGAAGCACGGGCAGAAAATATTCCTAAATAATGAGAATGACTCAAAACCTAGAATTACTAAAACACTACTAACATGTGCCAGAGTCACGATCGGGACGTTTGTGTGATTTCTTAAAGGATTGTAGAAACGTCACGTCACCAAAGCGTAAAAGGGTTCAGTTCTCGGCGTGGCTGCCGTGACATCTTGCAGTCAACACCTCCACGTAAGCGGACACCCGCAAAATCACCCAGTCGATGTTTTCAAAAGTGCTAAATGGCTGTAATTTAATCGGTTGCCCCCCCCGTTCCGATTACGACTTCAGATATTGCCAGGCTCCCGCTGTGTTCACACTGCTCCTCTGGCAGGGTAAGGTAGTTATTAGGGATGGGACGGTACATCGAAATTCTATATATCGCAATACAAAAAATATGACAATACGCATCGTGGGGAAGAAAAATGAATTGTGGTATCAGCTATTCCCATAGGGGGAATAAACCTAAATACTTTTGATTTTCAGCACTTCCTCTACAGGAGGAAGTGGAGCAGTGTTAGCGCCCCGACTGAACTTACCACAGAGGCGTTGAGGCGGCCCATGGAGGGGAAGGCCCCAGGCTGGCAGACGGCCTGGCAGTGCTTCACTAGGTTCTCTGGGTTGGTGGCCCACTTGACGTCGGTCAGTCCTTTGGCCCAGGCCGAGGAGGAAACCAGCCACAGGAAGGCAAAGGCAGCAGTCACCACCAGGTCCTGGTAGGGAACACACAGCCAGCTAACAGTCAGTATGTTGACATCAACACAAATATCACCCAAACGCTCACCCAAATATTCCATTTCCCAGCATTTACACTTTATCTACCAGTCACACCGACCTGCGTGCACGTAAAGACGGTAAATGTCTTGCACATGGTAGCAGACAGAGACTCCGCTCCGGTTGTGCGGCATCCAGCTTAACATGCCAGACGGCCCCAAACAACTTCCAACAGTGAAGTGGCTCGATCATATTAAATATATCAAATGCACAAAAATAAATGTTCAATGAAATGCATAAATCAATATCTTAATCGTTTTAATGTATGCTATCGATTTGACGGTTTTTGCTGATTGACTATATGATTATGTGAAGCGGACCTGAGTCAGACGGGAACCAAAGCGTATCAGTAAGAGATGTACCCGCTCCATCTGTCATCGTTAGGCGATACAGAAGATACGTCCGGACCGTCCGGTGAGTCCGAGCCTCAGCCGCGTTACAGAAGCCAGGACGGAATATCACGTTTAACACGCTTAGCAGTTAGTAGAACTCACAAGAGCAAATAATAAATCATGACGTAACTGAGACCTGTCGATCAAAATGCGTTGTTTGATCGTTGTAATCTGCATTTAAAAATCTAAAAAAAAATTGAGCTTTGTTCCAAAGTTGGGTAACGTCTTCGTCTCGCTTGGATCTCGTTTTGAAGAAGTCGTTTCAAGCATCTGGTTATTGCTTTCACTTGACTTCTTCTGTTTAGTCACAGTGGGATGCAACAGCGTTTATCAGCGCCGCCCTGCTGGTCGGAGTATTGTATAGCAACCAAAAAACACAAAAAGGGAAAATGGTTCTGAATCATGTTAAGCAGCACCAAATTTGGCAGCCACCCAAAAATGATTTTTACAGCAAAAAGCACAGACAAGCCCGTCATGCTTAGCTGAAGTTACAGGCACTAGAATCAGATCTGTTTTGTCCCTCCTTGCTAAGTCCCGGGCGGTGCACTCACCACGACGGGTCCACGGCTGGTCTGGCGGTAGACGCTCTGGTAGCCCAGGTAGAGGATCAGTGTGGCGGTGCAGTAGAGGAAACCGAAGACACCCACGCACACGAAGAACTCTGCCGAGGAGGAGAAGTCCCCCTGGAGGAAGGTCTTGTTGGCTGCACCGCCGCTACACGAATGTATCTCGTAGGAGTCGGCCGACAACCTGAAGGGGGAGGGAGAAGAAGACGGCGCTGTCAACAGACGTTCTGATGATTCATCTGTTTTTAAACTCCGTTTGATTTCACAGACAAGACAACTAGAAATGATTCACCTGGGTTACGTTTCTATCCACTGGAGGCAAGAAGAGAGAATTATAAAAGGATTAAGACTTTTAAGACTTTGCAGAGAGTGTTTGCGCACACTGAACAAAACCTTCTGCTGCTATGCATCATGACTGTAGATCGACTCCATCACGAAGACACTACATAAGGTTTGGGACACAAGATCTCTTTTAACCGTTCCTTCAAATGGTTCTAGTTGCCTTCCCACACATGGACGGGTCCCTTGAGTCCAGCAGAGCCTGCTGAGGAATGTCTGGGCTGGGCTAGCGATGTTCAGTGTGGTGTTTTATGTAGCAATGACTGTGGGAAGTCCAAACATACAGACACCGAACCAGATGCAGCCATCTGTTGCTTCCTTGTAAGACAAGAAAGTGAGGAAATTGTTTCTTAAAGAGGAGGTATCTTTAGTTGTTGCTTTGCAAAAGTTGAAGAAAAAAAATGGCTCCTATGAAACGCACCAGTCAGACTGTGGGCGGTTTGTGATGTAGAGAGCCGACGCTACTGGAGTCGACCAATCATCTTACATTTGAGAAAGGGGGGGGGGGGACAAAGCCTCTAGTACTGCCAGCCCGTCAAAGCAGCCATTGTTTCTGGCTGCTAGAAACGAGCAGCAGTGACTTTTATTCTCTGAATTTTATTCTCTTAAGTGTCGACCTGAACGAGGCACACAGCCTTGGGGGAGACGGCTGTGCCTCGTTCATCTCCTCGGCCAGTAACCGAGCCCTGTCCGCCCCGCTGGGTGAAAGAGTGGCACATCTGAAAGGTAGCTAACTTTACTCACGCTGACAGATCCCACAAATCTTGTCGTTTGTTGTATGTTAAGAGTGAATTAATTGTGTTGGTGCATCATATCAGCTGTATGAACCAAGTTATAAAAATCCAGTCATCACACCGGACAAATACATCGGGGATTGGCGATGAACTGAATTCATCACAGATGATAATTCCCTGCCAATTTTTTTGCAGTTTTATTTATCTTGCTATTTGGTTATTAGTCTCTCAGGGTTTCCTGCAGCTTTTGACAGGCACAGAGAGCTGCCTAATACTCAACACTCAAACATTATTTATGAGTTTATCTTCATTGGGACCGAAGCCATGTTGGAAACGGCAACATCTGCTGGACAAAAGTGGCATTGCAACTAATGAGGAGCGTATTTTTTTCGGAGATAGCGTCACACTGAATGAAGTTAACTGTTACAACTTAAGCTAAGGTTACAGCCATAACGCCAGCATGGCCTGTCCGAAACATCGCTCTGTCACTTCCTTCGTGCCAGTGCAAACCACTTTTGCGCTCACTGCCTTCCTCCCTGTATTTACTAGTACTAGGTGCGGCGCCCGTTCACCCCGCTGCTGCGCGGAGCGTCGTTCGTTTGTTTATTCAAAGAGATTCCTGGAATTAGTAGAGAGATACTTCATTAGCCTGCAGGTAAGTTGAATTTCATCTTTCAAACACAACGCAAATTAATTTCATAGATACAGAACAAAATAAGTCTGCATGATTAGCTGACGCTGTGGACGTACACGCAGGGACAAAAACTTAGTACTTAAACACAGCAGACATGTTCCAGGTGCTTTTACACATCTGAGTGTCTCGTACTGCGGCTTCCTACTGGGAATGTGATGCTTACTTTCACTTTTTTTTGCTTGGCTGGAGGATTTATAGGTCGCTATAATTTAAGATGTGAAAATAGTTTAAAGTATAAGATTGTAGGAAAACAACTCCACTCCCTCCTTAACGAGAGATGATGACACAGCAGGGTTTACCATCTGTACCTGAATGGGTAGCCGAACACAGGCTTGACATCTATTGGTTTCTCGGTTGGACAGTTGACTGTGAAGTGGGTTGTCCCGGAGTAGCCTCCAGTGGTAGCAAAGGCAAAGATGGTGAAGACCTGTAGAGCCAGTGAAAGATGGGACGGAGGAGGGGTACAGAGAAGGAGGAGGCAGAGATGGGGGACAGACGGGACAGAAAAACACGTTTCATGTCATGTGATGGAGGCAAACAGTCAAACAATACCGCTGAGCAATATACAAATATCATAACCCTATTCTGAAGATAAATATGGAACTGTGTAAGCCAATGCTGCTCTCGCTCCGGTGGCGCCCGCAGTGTGTAGGAGGGGCGCCACCCACCCGGTACACCCACTCACTGCAGTCAGCAGCAGTTTCTTACTACAAAGTAAAACGAACTATGATTGGCTTTTCCTGCTCATCACATCCATATTACTTATTATTACTGATTACTAACAATCATTAATAATTTTTCTAAATTTCCTTATGTGTAAATATCTTATGAAAGCACGCAGACTCATCAACTAAATATCGTCACATTATCCATATCACTGTTGCTTTTTTTATGAAGACTGGCTGCGTTCGCTGTCTGCCTCTTCAACAGCTGTGGAGGCTTTACAGCTGTGGGTTACCGCAGCTTCAGGCTAGACGCTGCTTCAAGGTGAGCGACCAGTGTTGGAGCGGGAACTCGACCAACTGAGGCGGAAGAGGGCGGGACTAACAATACACTTCCTGCCTCAAGGACAAAAAGTTGCACACTGTGAAGTTTACTTTAAGGCAGTGATAAAGCAGCAAAGTGGTGACTTGGCAAGAAAGATTCAGAGTCAGGACCGACACCCTACGAGGTCAAGGCTCAAACGGAAAGGACAGAAAACCTAAAAACGACATCCTTCACTGAGCAAGAGAGAGAGAGAGAGGAGAGAGACTACTGCAGGGTTAACCCCAGAACACCCTCTCCCTTTCCAGGAGTATCAGAAGTGAACGTTTCACCTTGTGACCGGACTTCACCACTTTCTCTCAGTCACTATCTTCCCTGCAGTTGTTCCATCCAACATCCTCTTTCCACACAGGAAGCTCCCTCCCTCACAAAGTGCTGAGAGAGCAAACATGGCAAACTCTAACAGACATCAGGCCGACAAACACAACGTCCAGCTGAAACCAGCCCGGCTCCTTACAAACAGCTACGGCTCTGATGCGGTTACATGTGGCCGGCAGCTTTGTCCACCTCCGATATGATGGATATGATGCAGTTTGTCTGAAGACACTGTTATTGCAGAATTAATCAATACTCCACTGTTTATCTACGGGAAGCCCATACTAGTGTCATTCAGAGCAGTGATTCTCAACCTTTCTCATATCAAGGACCCAGAATTTGGTACATTTTAGGGCCACAGACACCCTTAATAAAGAGACATGGATGTGGCAATCCAGTCTGTGAAGGGTCACGTTCTCGACAGATTAGTTCCTGGCGGAGATATTTCTTCCTGTGGCCATCAGCTGATTGACAGGAAAGCAGAGCGTAACATAACGCAGCACTGATATGAAAACACTCAGCTTGGGCACGACGACGTAACAATAAAATGGAAAGTTTGACCGAAACGAACGAAGGCGTCATGTCGACCGTGACGGATTATCTGGTCCTGTGGAAGTTGTTTTTCATGCTGGACGAGAACGAATGTCAGCAAAAAACCAGGAGGAAAAAACGAGCGCTGATATCTCCAACTATGCTGACGGAGCAGACACCAGCAGGAAGAATGGAAAGGAGAGCGGCAACCTATACCACTGGCTCCAAATTAAAAAAACAAAAAACACTGGAATCAGCCTTTAACATGAACCGACTCTAACGCAACGTTTTGATCGGATTCCATACAAATTATGCATGAATATGTTTTAGTATTATTACCCCGGGTTTCAGTGGAGGGGGTTTCGTGTCTCGTGGTTGAAATGCTGTTTCAGAGGCTTTTCTACTTTCTAATTTTTTAATATATTTTTTCCCCAAAATAAGTGCTGTAGTGAGTCATTGAACATTTTTCCCAATAAAAAAATCCCAAAAATAGGCAAATTTCCCCCCCCAAAAAAATAAGTGCTGTAGTAAGTTATTGAATATTTTTCCCAATAAAAAATTCCCAAAAATAGGCTAAAAAAATTTCCCCCCAAAATAAGTGCTATAGTAAGTTATTGAATATTTTTCCCAATGAAAAATTCCCAAAAATAGGCTAATTTTTTTATTCCCCCCCCCCAAAAAAATAAGTGCTGTAGTAAGTTATTGAATATTTTTCCCAATAAAAAATTCCCAAAAATAGGCAAAGTGCGAGCAAAATACTTGCACTGTCGAGTCTTGGTCTAACCCCACTACAATATTGTTCCAAACTGCTTCTGTTGCCTCCTATTTTTTAAAAGGCGAGGCACTGAGTGAAGTGCTGAAACAGTGGCACAGAACGAGGGACGGAGCAGAGGGGGATCTGATACAGCGCCACTCTGTCAGAAAGCCGATGCCAAATGGGAAGGATGGTGGTGAAGATGAACCAGCTCTCACCATCTGTCTCTCCCACCGCACCCCCGCTACCACCAGCAGTACAGTCTGTGTCTCATCTTCCTTCTCTACTGATCCCAGAAGCAACACTTGGAACACAGGCTTATTTCTAAAATTACACTACGTCTGTGGTGTTCATGTGAAAACACACCAGTGTAGCATTTTTAAAAGGAACAATCTTTCACCCCTTACTCAAAACACATTGCAGTGCATTCTGGTCTATTGAAGCTACTGTTGGTGGATAAACTGGTCTCTCTCCTGCTCCTGTGGTGGATAAACTGGTCTCTCTCCTCTCCTACGATGGATTTCTCCCTGTGTGATTGTTGAACGTCTCTTGGTGCAAAATGGCGGCTCTAGAAAGAAGCCCTCGCTCTTTGATTCTGAGGCACTGACACCAAAACGTTTACCGTCGAGGTTTTACATCCTGAAACATTTTCTGCTGTTAAGCTCCATCGTAGCTGCCGGTAATATCGTGACATGATGTCACAGCGTCTACGTCTGGTCAGTAATCTGCAGGAATAAGACAAATAAATTTATTTTCGAATTTTCCCCCTTTTTCACCCAATTTTTGGCTATCCAATTGTTCCCCTGCCTCAGCGGTCCCGGTCACTGCTCCGCCCCCTCTGTCGATCTGGGGAGGGTCGAGACTGGCACACGTCTCCTCCGATACATGCGGAGTCAACATCCGCTTCTTTTCACCCGACAGCGAGGAGTTTCACCGGGAGGACGTAGCGCGTGTGCGGAGGAACACGCTATTCCCCCCACTTCCCCTTGCCCACTGAACAGGCGCCCCGGCCGACCAGAGGAGGCGCTAGTGCAGCGACCAGGACACAAACCCCTATCCGGCGTTCCGGATAGGGGTATGAAACGGAGAAACCTCAAACCAATTGCTTCTGGGTTGCACAAAGCCCCTTAAGGGAATTTCCTTTCCTTAAATGTTAAGGGGCCTCCCCTGGTCTCTTAAGACAGATAGATACTTTTATTGTCCCACAAGTATTTGTGCCATTTCATAACGCTATTATTTTCAAATTAATTAATATTACAGTTAAAGAAAATGGTGTTTTATGTGTAGGAGGCATCAGGCTGGCTAGACAGACAGCCAAATATGCTTCCAATGTTCTTGTTGGCAAGTACGTCAGACCTTTTCTGTTAGTGTCCGAATCGTAAAATGATATTGTGGAATGATTTTGAGGGCACTACATATTTCCCACAATGCACTGTAATATCTAGTGAACAATCCTGGTCAGTAAAACCGTGAAAGTATACCAAGATGCAGTGCGAGTCTGTCGTCACCTGGCCGTTACCAAGCGACGAAGCTGTAACCCGTCTGTGGTTTTATAATGATGATGGCGTCCTCTTCTTCACCAAACCTTGTTTACAAATGCAAGTAGGCCTAAATACTCAACTGCGGTGTGACGGCTGAAACTACAGTCAAACGTTAAGACAAGCCCTTAGCTGAGGAGATCATTTTAGGTGATTCATGCAACGCTCCTAAAGAAACCCCCGGCCTAGGGGCTCACCGAGTAGAGCGCGTACCATAAGGCTCAGTCCTTCCCGCAGCGACCCGGTTCGAATCCGGCCCCTCTCTCTCTCCCACACCTTCCTGTCTCTCTCTAACTATCTCTGTCCAATAAAGCATGAAAATGCCTAAATTTAAAAAAAAGAAATCCCTGGCCTCAGGGAATTATTTGGGACAAACTTAACTTTGAAGGTTTTTCAGGCAGACTGAAATCTAAAATCACACATGATGATTTATAAAGATTCGTCCCGAGCCGACGCTCGAACCTCTCAGACGGTACACTCGTTTCTTTCTCCGCCTTCCTTCCACCACTCTTCTCAACTTCAGCAGAAACAAAACAGACAGCATGTGTAGGATCTGTACAGCAAGGCAGGACTTAACGCTCTTCCCGCTACATGATTGGTTTGAGCTTTCTCCGTTTCTGCTCTATGATTGGCTGATGCGTTACGGGAACAAGGCTTTCTCTCCGCTGTGCGGAGTCGCTTACTTAACCAACCAAGCACTGCTGTCTATCGACCTTTCTATCGAGCATGTATTATATTCACGGTACTGTGCAAAAGTCTTAGGCACATGTAAAAGAAAAAAGTAAAGCGAAGACGCTTTCAAAAATAATTCAATGAAAAAAATGTATTATGACAGAAAAAAGGGAATAAACATCTAAGACATGATTTATATAAAAGCTCTTGGGTGCCTAAGACCTTTGCACAGTACTGTCTGTATATTGAGTAGAAGTTCTATGGCGACAGATATCAGCCTCTCGTTTTATCACCCAGCCCTATCTGTAAGGAACAAAGGCATAAAGATGGTGTACTTGTTCATTTACTGTACAGCCTTAAGGACCAAACTGGTCTTTCCTCATAAACATATGTAAAGTTATGGTGGCGATGAGCTTATTGTATTTTAAGCTGTGTATGGCCAAGCAGATAAAAGTATTCTGACAAAGAGCAGCAGGCCCGAGGAGGTACTTCCTCCAATGAGAAGCATCTGATTAAGGCATGTGACTGTTTCCCTACTTCATCTCAAGAATAATGTCCTTTGTTCACCGGCAGACACCCACATCTGCCGAAGTGCATTCCCAAATCATCAGGACCCTTCCCATTTACACAATGGTTGAACAGAATGTGCCAAACCATAGGGCCAGGCTCCGCGGAGAACTGCCTACAGACTGCAGTGCATATCTGCAAGGATCCATTACGGACTGAATAATAATAAACAATATGATATAAAGAACTCATACACACACAGAGAGGAACAGAGTGGAGTATTTAGCGACCTTCTAGTCCACCGCACATTTCAGGGAACGGGTTTCATCTTTCTGGTGTCTCTGGAACTCCACAACATTTCTCAGCTTTCATCTCAGCCTCGTTTGACCCGCCTCTTACCCTGTCCCACCCAGGCCAATCTGAGACCACCCCAAATAAACCCTGCGTCAGGGCGGGGGTTCCCCTGGCCATTCCTCCTGTCTGTGGAGTTCAGCACCCCACCCCCCACCCCTCCTCCCCCCGACTGACTGAGGCATTCCTCACTACCTTTCCTCGGACAGTGTGATATGGGAGGGGCAGGACGGATTAGAGACGGCAGGCAAATCTACTCAAATGGCTCCGATACTGACAAATCTGCATTTTCATCGAACAAGCTATTTGTATACAGCTCATAATGTCAACTGGGAGAACATAAAGCAACAGCGAACCAACCACAGACCTTTCATGTCATGATTGTAGAAACAGCCAGACCACCGCCTCTCCATCGGGAGGCTAACCTGCACCTGACAGTGAAGAACTGGAGCGACGTACAGGCTTGCAGTCCCCTGTTTGACAGAAGAAAGAATAGCTCACCCTATAAGACGTCTGCCTTATTCTACCTCAAGGCAGCGGAACACCAACAGCAAAGTGGAACTTGACTGAAGTACAGTCAAACATGTTGCCACATACAAATCTGAGTATACGCTGAGGCTTCACTTTGTTCACTCCAGGCCAGTGGATGCACACGAAGATTAAAGAAACAGAACTACAACGGCCCGGCATAATATTAGTGCAGCGACTGGCCTTCCAGGTCGGTTGTATAGAACCATGTTCAAACTATGAATCCTAATATCAACATTTTAGTTGGCAAGCAGGCATATAGCTATACGAGAATGGCAATAACTTCATCCGCTTCACCTGTTTCTGTCTGGTCACTGCCTTAACACCCCCCAGGGCAGATGCTCAAAGAATGCTGTGCTGCAGCAGCCAGCAGGATTTACAGTGAGTTTCCCGGGAAGTGACCACCCCCCCTGTCAGCAGCACACCAAACAGTCAGCAGGGGAAGCTGAGAAAAAAAGAGTCAACGCCATCTA
>OMOV01045762.1:1321-15679 GCA_900312565.1 Beryx splendens | reverse complement strand
GGGCGGAGCAGCGACCAGGACCCGCTTAGCTTAGTATAGTCAGGGATATAATTGGATAGCCAAAAAATTGGGAGCAAAAGGGTAAAAATTAAAAAAAAAAAGAAAAAAAAAAAAAGATTCCAAGTGATCAGAATCACCTAAATAAGTGTTATGTTATGTTACGGAAACAAAATATTAAGGGACAATCTAACAGACAATGATATCAATACATGTGTACTGGCTGAAAACTTCCCTTAAAAGTTTAGATACATAAGAATCTGAGAAAATAAGGATTGCCACAAGAGCACAAGAGTTAGCAGAGCCAAAAAAAAGAATGCAGGGCTAGCCATGCTTCTTTCTTTGCTGTGCCAACTCTTGTGGCGACAAAGGAGCTAGTTAATGATCTTCATTGTTTTCTCTTGGTTTATATTCTGATATATGTATTTGGGTTAGACCAATCTATCAGTGTGCCGATATACTGGGCTGATGTTGCCCTTTTAAATATCGAACAGTGTCACCCAGTTCCGACACGGTGGAGGCTTCTCCCTGACCACGGCTGCATAAAAAGTCCATGAAATATGCAATGAAATTTGATTCTCTATTTAATCTTTCAGCGATGGTTTTAGTAAATGAATTCTTAATTTAAAGTAGGCAATGTCTCCCAGATTTCTCCCTATAATTGAGTAGGTGGGTTGTGTCACCCTGCCTCAAACTAAACTGCTAACCCTAGAAGAATTTCATTAGTCTGGGTTTCAGTGGAGACGTTAAGTGTCAATGCTTTCAGAGGCTGAATACTTAATGACACCGGATGCTGGCACAAAGTCCTGACTATTGGCAGCTTCCATCCAAAAAACATCGGTATTGGCATCAGCTTTCAAAACCCCATAAGGTTTGATCTCCAGTATGTTTACATCTTTGAAGAGAACGTATCAGGCAGGTCACATGTATTGTAACTACAGTGTAAAAGCCATAACGCCCTTGGGGACATTCTTTATTGTTATTATGGTACCTTGGTGATGCTGTTGGAACTCAGCTGTGCCTAGTATCTACTGCGTCACCATCATGAATACAATCACAAGAGGGAACGCCCTTAGTGATATAATCAGCAAAGTAGGAATGCATGGTTTTTTGTTTTTTTAAATTATGTTTTTAGGCATTTTTATGCTTGATTCAACAGAGACAGTGAGAGAGAGACAGGAAGGTATGGGAGAGTGCGAGGGGAGGACATGCAGCAAATGACCGCGGGCCGGATTCGAACCAGAGTCGCTGCGGGAAGGACCGAGCCTTATATGGTATGTGCTCTACTCGGTGAGCCACCGGGGCGCCCCAGGAATGCATCTTTAACCAAATAGACATATCCATTGCATAATACACATTATGCAACTGTTAAAACTTAACATGACATGACTGGAGAAGGTCTCAACGTGTGACAATACAGATGTATAGAATGTTTGGAATGAAACTCTGCATACTTTCGGCTCTCTGTGGCACATAGTTGCCCATCCAATATATCAATCTCAGACATGGGAGTGGAGGCTTTCATTGTTTAGATCCAGTTAGTTATGACAGTAAAACAAAATAATCACAGCATATGAAGTGGTACAGCTCTTAGTTCACTTTCTATCCGCGCACCAGGCATGTCCCCGACAAATACAAATTCGTCACCAGCTACTGCACCCCTGTCTCCTCCATTCAATTAGAGCCGAGGCATACAACATCTTACAGATGCTGCCAACTTGTTACAAAAAACAACCCACGCAGCACAGTGGGGGACAATCATAGATCAGCAGCCAGCGGCGTAAAAACATCATGCCTCTAAAGTCGAAAAATAAGATTTAAACGGGCCTCAAATGTTCTGATCCTGAGCCGAATCCGGGGATATTAATTAATCGGTGATAGCCTGAGTGGGAGCCACAGGGGCCAACGGGACAGGGCAAACCCATTTGAAATGAGTGTAAGATAAAGTATTATTCTTGCTTTAAAGTGATCTACAGAGATTTGACTAAGAATTATGAAACATGTCAAGATGGACTTCCAACTAAATTCTGCGAATGTGGCGAATACCAGGGCACCAAACCACGCATCCAGTTTCTCCTGGTTCCTAGACGACTCTCAGGCTAAAGAACCAACCCAATACCGTGGGAGAAAACAAAGAAAAAGAGAGATTTATCAAATGGGAAAAGGATATAGAGCCAAATACCGGAGGAGCTCTGAAGATATAAAAAGCCGGTCCTCTCAATGCCAGGAACTTGTATGTGGAGGATCGACGAGCAACGCTTCCTTCGGGGCTTTCACATGCCCAGCCCATGTGAACGACCTGCAGGGAGATGGAGAGGATGGAATGCAAACAATTTTGCTCTTTGACTTAAAGAACTCGAGAGTATGTAAAAAAAATAAAAAAAAATAAAAATACTGAAACTGAAATACTGTTAATTGGGGATGGGACGATATATCGGAATTCAATATATTGCAAATACAAAAATGTGACAATACGTATCGGGAGGCAGACAAATGAAGCATGATATCAGCACCACTTTATTCTGCTTGCCCATCAGTTTCACAAGCTCTCCATCCAAATTTTAATTCATTTAACTCTGCACAGTCAGACTTTGCCGTCATTGAACTTTTCTTTATTACACTGTATCGTGGTTGCGTGGAATCGTGAACCACATGTCGCATATTGAATCGCATCGTGAGATAAACATATCGTCCCATCCCTACTGTTAATAGAAAGACAAGAAAAGCCATATAATAGGCATGTAATATCCCTCGATCCCTCTTCTCATCCCAGCTTCACTTTGCTCCATCAACAGTCTTGGATAGCACAACTTTACACCTCACACAGTCATAGGAATTGAATTAAACAAGAACTGCAGCAAGGCAGCTTGGAAGTGTTGTACTTAAAAGACACCCTCCTGCACGCGGGTGCTGCAGTCTCAGCAGCATTGCAACGGCTTACCTTCGGTCTACACCAGATTGAATTGGGACTCCTCTCACTTCCTTTTTCCTTAAGCAGCATATCTGTACAGTGTGTGTGCTTCACCGCTTCATCTGCTACACTCGCTCCTAAACCTTGTGAGGAACAATGAATGCCAAGAGCTCCATGCTATTTTCCTGAAAAACCTCTTTCCCTCTCCTTCC
Source organism: Beryx splendens (assembly GCA_900312565.1). Lineage (NCBI taxonomy): Eukaryota > Metazoa > Chordata > Actinopteri > Beryciformes > Berycidae > Beryx > Beryx splendens. The sequence goes on along the minus strand of OMOV01045762.1, from coordinate 12,559 downwards.
TTTTGGATGAAGCCTGATGTTTCGCTCTGTCTCTGATAAAGCATATTCAGCAAAACATCTGCATGATCAATCATTATTCTGGAATGAAGGTTTATTGGGCTGATGTTATCTCGTAGATTCAGTCCAGAATTGCCACAACAGCTGCAGCAAAATGAGTCACACTGCTCTTCCGGCTTTGTTTCTGTATGTTTTGTACTGAAACCTGGCTCCCGAGTGATGCGGAGGAGCTGATGTACTTGCAGTTGTGAGTTAAAAAAAAAAGCAGTTCAGGTGAAGGCATACCTGATCATCTGAGGAGCAGTATTTGTTGATAATCTTTATCTAGGGGGAAAGGAAAAAGGAGATGTCAGTGACTTATAATACAATTATATAAAAGGATATATAAAAATGATTACATAAAGTTAAGACAGCCTTGAAACCGCTGCAGATGCAAGTGTCTAGAGGGTCACAACAACCTCATCTCATCCAGTTTATAAAACCTCCCTGCTCCTTGATGAGATCTACAGATTGCAGGCTTCCAATCAAAGAAATAAAGCCAAACAGGCTGATTTGCATACAAATGTGTACATAGTGTATAGTCACTGTCTCTTTCCTGTTTGTGGAGTTTAGCTCTGCTCAATACTCATTTTACATACCGAGGTAAGTAACTGTACCACCGGCCATATTATGCCAACTTAAAGAAAGAGTACTGTGGCATTTTTTCAGACATTTAGCTTACTTTCAAAATTGACTTTCCATATGTCAAAAAGGGATTCTATGTCAATAAAAGTGAGTAAGCATACTTCAGTACATGCATGCTTGTCATTTTCTCCATCAACAACATGCAAAAAACACTTGTCCAACAACGCATCTGACTGAAAATGCTTTTGAACAAGATCTGAGGTTGATTTTCAATTATCTAGCCCTATGTGTCATTTGTGTCCTTTACTTGAGATTCAAACAACACAGGCCACTTTAACGGCCAAGTTCAATTTCAATAATAGGCCTCTAATACATTTTAATCACTATCCCAAACAACTGATGAAATCTGGGCTCTGAAATCTGGTTTAATTACACACTTCAATAGAGAGACCATTGACCTTTGTGACAAAAAGCACATCAATTAGTAGCACAGCATTACTTTGGCTATCATGTTTTACAGACATTTTGTCTCTCAGGACTCCATCCACACTGTAGTGGCTGTCGCAGTTGCCTTGCGAATCTCCTAGCTACCCCCTGGTGATTGGCTGTGTACGATTAATGGCTAAAACAACCAGGCTAGAAACACAGAGCTAGCTGAAAAAGCTTGCTGTGGTGTGGGTGTAGGTCAATTCAGTACCATTCTAAGTGAAAGTGAACATTGATACGGTAGATTTGTTTCCAAATGTAGGTTACTGTGACACAGTGAACAGTCTTGTCTTCAGAGCTAGTCTACTCCAAAACACTCACACTGAGTGTCAGCTCAGTTACCTAAACAAACTTTGTTTTTTAGAGATTGGGAGAGAGCAGGAGATGACAAGGGCCAGATGTGAACCCAGGACTTCCTGATTACATGGTATACACCTCAGCCAACTGAGCCACCAGGACACCCCACAACAGTTTTTGACTTGTTAGCTAGCTAAGTAGCCAGCAGGGAACTTTAGCAAACCAAAGAATGTTTTAACATACGACTACTAGCTACTACTGATGCTAGCTTCTACTAGCTACGTGAACTAGTGTGCAAATCAGATGTGTTTACAACAAGGCAGTGAAAGTTAACTGAACATGTGCTACGGTTAGCTAGCTAGCAACATTGTCTAAACACACAATCGATCAGATGGATCAGTGATGAAATGATCAGTTCCCAGTCAAAAACAGTCCACTATGACCTCCAGAAGGTGAGTTACACCACCTGAAATCTATTATTAGGCACCAGAGGCGTGTCCAGGGAGTGGCCTGGGGTGGCATGGGCCACCCCTGGAATCTGATTGGCCACCCCATTATCCTAAACTATGATTGGCTATCTGCCTAGTAAGAGGCAGGAATTAGTTTGAACTGTTTGACGAGTAAACCCAACTTTCGTTTATCGGTGCAACTCAGTCTCAAACCTGAGAGGCAGCAGTGCAGCAGAGTGTCTAGCCTGTCAAACACGCAGAGAAGAGGAACGTAAGACAACGTAATGTTTAATTAAAGCAGATATGGGTAGTCGAGACAAAAAGGGTAAATTAATGCTATTCTGACGTGCGTGTTTGTGTGTCCGTGTGTGTGTGTGTGTGTGTAAGCAAGTAAGTAAGCAAAGTGCTTGTACTTCATGCCACCCCTGCATAAGTCAGTGCCCCACTTGGGCCCCCCCAGTCAAAAAAGTCTGGACACACCACTGTTAGGCACCGACTGGCTGTCCAATTCCCTTTGCTTCCGTCTTGCTAAATGAACATCAAACAACCCCAAATGGCATCAAATAACCGACTACCCTGCAAGCTGACAGCAATGCACCATCATCTACCACCCCTACCACTTGACAAGCACATGAGGGACCCCAAGGGTATGTCGGAGTCTATTTATAGGTTGTAGGTCACCAAAACAAAAGTCAGAGTTCCGCTCTCCCAATGCAGGCACACAATCACATCCTGATTGGCCATTTAGCAATCACACTCCACGTCCGTAATTAGGTGATGCAGACATGAATTAATCACACTTTTTAAAAAAGGCAGCTGTGCAATCGACGTGTACGGGCGTCGGGCACGCGTCTGCATCCTCACCAAAATTGCCAGTACATCATCAGTGCGATAATCAAAGTGAAATGGAGGAAATGAGAGAGAGAGTGAAGTGCGCTTGCCGAATGACTACTTAGCAGTCATTAATTAGGTGCAAGAGAGGCTCTTTTGACAGCAGAGGGAGAGAGGTGCCACTGTGACTCAATGAGTGCTTGCCTGGAAGGAGCTATTAAAACCACGCTGTACTGCTGTATATAATGTTGGATTTGAAGAATTAAAGGGGAAGAATACATGTAACAACTGACCACACAATGCCAGCAAAACACGTATTATGTAACCGTTCCAATATTGTCTTGATTTTCTTTAGTAAAACTGTAAAAAAAAAAAACACCACTAGTGGCAAATGGGAAAAGCTTGGTTGTTACGGTTTGTGGTTCCATGAAATAAAAAATCTTCTTCTTATAGATTACTTTAAATCACTGCATTAATTAATCAGATGAGATTCTATCTGCCAGATTCTAAAAACAGGAGAAAAAAGTTTAAATATTCAATTCCATTCCAACTTTTAACATCAGGATTCAGGAACAGTAGCTTATACTATGACATGCTGACCCTAAATGTTCATATTTTGATTTAATCTAATAATTATTCATCAAGTAATGAGAGTTAAATTCTCCGCCTGTTAAGTTCTAGGGTGGCACAAAAGTTTCAAATGATTCCGAATATGTGATCAAATCACTGTATTTGTACTTGGTCATTCTAAATGAAATAAAAGGTGCTGGTCAAAACTGTCAGGCTTTCTTTGACATTTCATTTCCAACCTGAGACTCAGTGGAAGATCCAACCCGGCCGGTTGAGGTTTCGAGATGGACTTACATTCTCCAGTGTCAAGGCATTGATATTTGTAGATATTGCTTGGAGCCAGTCTGTGCTTTCTGCTGCAGTACAAAACTGAAGAATATTGGTGCTGGCTCCGTCGAAGGCAAAGACTTCGAAACAGTTGGACCTGGAGGAGCATAAAGGTCAAGGTTAGAGAGGAGCGGTGCTGCAGCTTGAAAGCAATTTTGTGCATAGTGAAGTTAGAGCAGTGCATTACTTCAAGCAAGTTACCTTTAGCAGTGAGACTTTGTTACGTTACGGCATTGAGAAGCCTGGTTATAGTTTTTAACACAAAACTATAAACATATCTTACAGCATCAGAATGCCTCTACGACGAGTGCTCTGGAGTCGCGTTTCATCAGTCCTTATACAGCAAGAGCATAGACAATCATTTTGTGTGACAATATTTGTCCAACCCCTTTCTGCTCTTGGGTTAGAATGATATTCAGATTTGAAATTTTGAAAAGCCCCCGTGGGATGGAAATGGGAGCTCAGCTCATGACATGTGGCTCTAATTAACAGGAAATATGGACAGGGTGGCAGCAGAGGGAGTGCACATGCAGTTGTTGATGACGGTGGCCAAAGGCTCACCAGCAACAACTCATGACACTGTATTTGAGGAACTGCCACTAAAAAAAAAAAAAACAAGCAGTAGAGAAATCTTTTGGTTTTTTTGTAAATTTTGAAATATCAGACCCAGAACATGTTTTAATTGCTCACAAATCTGTGGTAAACATGAACTAAAACACCGGCTAACAGCTCAGAGTCCCCAGCATGACGCCTCATACTTGGGAAAACATGTCAAAATAGTGCAGGTTGAAAAAGCAGCCCTTCACAAAGGACTTACCAGAAGAATGGAGGAAAAAATAAATGATTGTGGGCAGAATTTTTGTGTGTTTTTCTGGAGTGCCTTTTGGTTGAGAACACTGCCTCACTAGTGTAACAAATAAAAGTCATGCCAATCAATTTGCTGAATCATTTGTTAAAAAGAAACATAGCTGGACTATTGTGCTTCAGAGTACATCATCATTTGTTGCACGCCACAGATAACAACGCCGCCACTTTGAAACAGTAATGCTGGGATCCCATTCATCAATTTAATGTGATGCTTTGTGACATTTAATTTCAGTGCAATTGAAAGCATGCTCCAGACACATTAGCCTAAGAGATAGCTGTCAATAGCGTTCAAGACGGAGCACTGAACATGGCAACGGTGCCAAAACAGCTTTAGATGACGGCGAAGCAATCCTGTTCAGTGTTGTGGAGAAAACAGCAACATTCGGCGTAAATTCCAAACGCTGCACATTAGGTAGTGCGGATGGGTAGCGGGGAGATGTTGCGGAGGGACGTGGGTTGAGGGCTGAAAATAGAAAGAAACAACTGAGGGCCATAGCATGCAGTATGAAGGGGCAATCTTCCGAGACGGGCCCTAACCCGACCGCTTCACCCTCGTTCAGACACAGCAGTTCCCGGAGGTTAGATGGTACAAAGTCAGCGTTCTTTAACAAATCCTCTGGTGAGCATGACTCTCTTTTTAAAAAATGCTCTCTTGGCTTGGCAGCGCTTACTGTATCTGCAATAGGCTTGTTAAAATCTTATGTTCCGCTGCCTGTGTACTGACCCAGTAGCTCTCCTGAGGTGGTTCTCGGTGGACTTAAGTGTTGGGTTTTTTGGATTTAACAAGAGTGCGAATTCTTACCGGGTCGTGTCCCCGACCCAGATTAGCTTTATGCTGTGATTTGTCCAACTATACAGCATCACTAATGGATGTCCAAAGGTTTCTTTTTTGTGTGCCATGCTTTGTCTAGGAAACCAGCCCTAAGTTGAGTCCTAAAATATCTCTAACCACTCCACTCACAATGAGCACTACTCAAAGTGTGTCAAAGAGTGATTAAACACAGCGGAATCTATATCATACAGATCCCTTTCAATTAATGCAAAGCCCTGGGAATTGGGCAGCAATGTCCTCTGGGGGAAATGCGAGGAGGGATAAGTGAAGCGCAATGAATGAAGAGCTCAGAAACAAAGAGATTAATCAAAGGAACGGACACCCGGCAGATCGATGTCAGGAAATCACAGCGCTGTCAAAAGGAGCTGCTAAAATCATTCCAACTTCAGCGAGCAGACGCGGGACGGAGAAATCCTCGCTGCAATAGGCTCTGTGGTTCGAGCGAGTCTTTCACACCATGTACACTGTGCTCTGCAGTAAAAAAAATACTTGCGCCGTGTCTGCTGACTAGACATAACAAATACATGGAGACGGAGGCAGATTATGCAGTCAACATGCAGGACGACATGCGAGGAATACATGGGGGAAACTGCTTTGATAGGAATCCAGCTGTGCCACACATGGTAACGAAGAGGGAAATGTGCCAACGTCTGCTTATTAGTCAGGCGGAGTACACTGAAATAGTCAGGCTTTGGGGCATTCGGTTTCCAGCATAATTAATGTGAGAAGTGTGTTTGCTTTAATTTCATACCAAGAAATGTATAGAAAAGAGTCCAACTTTGCATCCAAGCCTGGTATTGATCTAAACAATTACAGAGCCAAAATAACAAGATAGGGCTGGGTCATCAAAGGATGACATCATACTAATCAAGTCACTTTGAAGTAACTGATGGGTAATATGGACATTACTGAACTAGTAGTATATAAAGCATGGTAGGTAAAGCCCCTTTACTTTCCATGTTTCCCTCTGAAATATATCCATTTTGAGACCGTTTCATAAAAAGGGTTGTGAAAGCCTCAATGTCAGACTGAGCAGCTAGTTTGACTCCTCAGTCTGCCCAGAAAATCTGGGCAAGGGAAGTGAAGAGGAGTCGCTCTCTGCTTCTTTGTTGACTTCCGACTCTTGAAGAGAGCATTTAACCCAAACTGCTACCTTTGGGTTTCTCAGTGGCCAGCAGTGTAAGGCTGTGGCTGTACTGGGCAGCTCTGATGTGAAAGTGTATTTAACCATCTCTCCTGTGCTGCAAAGAAACCTGTGCTCTTGGTTAACTTCCCTGGTTAAATAAGGGTAGCCGAACAAAAAGTAGCAGTAGCAGTAAGTAATAGTACCAGTAGTAATAGTATTAGCAGTAGCAGAAGTAGTAGCAGAAGTAGTAGTATTAGTATTAGCAGTAGCAGAAGTAGTAGCAGAAGTAGTAGTATTAGTAGTGGTAGTAGTAGTAGCAGTAGTATTAGTAGTAGTATTAGTAGTAGCCATAAAGCTCTTGAACTCCTTCAGAATGTAGCAAATAGGCTTAACCATAATGAGAGGTGAGATAATACAGCTCCCACTTTAGTGACCTTCCAGGAGCATCTAGTTGGCTTGGATCCATCTTACATTCTTCAGCTTGAAATTGAAGTGATTAGCTCTAGCTGTAAGGTTACCAAGACAGTGCTGGTGCAAACGTACTGTAAACTATTTTCATGTTATTTGTTTCTCTCTGACTCACCAGCCCAACAGTTATTCCAGTTCTAAGGATGATTAAGCCTTTCTGATTACATAGGTACAATGAGTCTAATAGGCGTTGATGGTGATTAATGTCACAAAACACCATTACATGAGAATTTAATTTGGGGTCTATTAAGGTACCCTGACACCTTGGTTCCATTCATTCCTGTGTTTACCTGTTTCTTTTCCATCTTAATTACATTATGAGTTGTGATGTTGAGCATTGATATGTAAAAAGTCCCTCAATAGGTGGAGATGAGACTCTCAATCTCAGAGCACTGGAGTTGCAATGAATTTGCCATTGAACTGGAATACAGTATAGAAAAACTGAACTAAAAACAAAAAAGCCGCAGACAACACACCGTCACTGTGATTTCATTTCAATATTTCACTGTCGGGGGTTATTGATTAATTAATCGCCCTTGTCAATTATCAGCGCTGTGTGAACAGTCAAATCAAACTGGCAGGCAGGAGCAACATCCGTAAGTGGCATTGCCATTGCCTCTTCTTCACCAAATATCTGTGTGTTGGTACATCTGACAACTAAAAACTGTCAAATTAGTGTCTCTCACACCACATTAAAACACATGTGAGACGTTTGGGGCATGCTGTAGGATCAGTTTCACTCTTGTATTCACACTGGGAGACTGTTGGATCGGAGATGGACCAAGTGCAAAGCTTGTGTCTCCTGCACTGGTAGAATGCTAAAGCCAGGTGTGGAGATAGATACATCTGAAGTGGAACTGCAAGGCTCCTTACTGTACATCAATATGGTTGGACCGTTAAAAAGAAACCATCTGGGAAGACGTCAGTATTTCTATCCAGACGCAGTCACTTGTGGAATACACATTACCTGCTGTTATTCATCGTATATTTCCCATTTCAGTGTCCTGCAGATTTTCAGTATGTTAATCTTTGGCAGGCTGACCCTCCATCGGAATCAGATCGAGAGGGAAGACACAGACAACGGAACAAGCACATCATTTGTGATGAGAACTATCGTGGCGCTAAATCGCCTCACTTGGGATTAGAACATGTGGTGAACCTACGCTTTGCCAGCTGAGCTAAACTCATAGTGCACTAACATTGCAGTAGTCTGGCTCAGAGTGTCTTTATATCTGTGTCATGCAAAGGGACAATTTTTGCGACCGACCGACGGTGTTGACTTGACAATAAAAAGCATTAGCTCACACAACTGCCTACACATTATCTAGGCCAAAATAAAACACCTGAGAATAAATTAATCTAAGAATATATTTTGTGGAAAGTAACTGCAGGCAGGTAGAAGAACCTGCAAGTCAAACGGGACAGGCTTGGTATTTTGGATGGGCAGTGATTAGCAGATCAGTCAGGCGCCTTCACTAGCCTGTATGTTTTTGACCATCTCAAATATGAAATCCGCTGTAGTGATGAAGACCTTCACTCCCTGCATTAAGCTTTAGGGTCAATGACTTCTGGGGGTCTAAGACAAGACCATGAGTTGTCGAGAATTCTGAGTTTCCTTCTGCACCCGAAAGCCCATAAGATGTCTAGCACACCCATTGGTTCTCTGCTGTAAAACAAGAAATCTGCACACTAACAAATGCCAAAGTAAGTCCCAAAAAGTTGAAGGAAAATAACCAGGCTGTGCAGCGCTGTCTCTGAAACGGTATTGACAGCAATTTGATTACCCTCCACAACCAAAGTATTGACGATGTGACCTGCCATTTATGTGCTCAAGTTTTGAAGGGATCATCGACGGAGACTTACAAGACAGGTGCAAAGAAATCATTTAAATGTGCTGAGTTTAACATCCAGTGCATCCACTGCCTGCACATCAATAAGGACTTCATCACAGAGCTGTGCCCATTTTACTGTGCCCCATTTTCCTCGAGGTAACAGCCTCTGCATCCTGCCAACAGGTTGCCTTAAAAGATTGGGCCCGAGGATGCCGTGGAATAGGCCTCTATTTGCCACTGCCTGGTGCAGCTCTTAATGTCAATAAGCAGACGCAACAAAGAATGCAGACATATTGGCTGGACACTGACACACAAGGACACACGATCGAGGACAACTCCTGCACGTTTTGGGGCTTTCGGGTCAGAGTCATCATCAACTACGCATGTGACCATCAGGGCGCTACGCACACAAGGACAAGCAAAGACAACATTCCATAAACATTCAGTTGGCATGTGATGCGGACGTGAACATGACAAATGTGTGTCTGAAGCTTCCAGGGTGTGCCCATGATGCATTCACCTTGTGGTGCTCTGCTTTGCCCATCAAGAAGAGCGCTGTACTGCAAAGCTACAGTTGCACTTTAGTTTGACATGGAATGTAAAAGAAATCCCTGCACATGACATCATTTCAATATAAAACATGTTTCAATGATTGTAATTACTTGTGTGCTGCCAAAGACAAAACGGAGTTTTCACTATTTGAAGTAATAAGCCTTATTGTCGGTTGCAGTTTGTAGCCTTGTGAATGCTCTGGAAAAGCTCATGCAGTTAATCATTCGTGACACATTGTTTTGTATTTGCCGATGAGGAAATGAATGGAGATTTTCTCAGGAATGAACAAACCCAGCCGGCACTGGCACTTCCTCCCTGCAGAAGCATGCTGAACCTTGGCCTCAATACCGAGGTGCGTACTGAACCCTGACTTCTCTGAATTGTTCCACTCCCAGGGAAGGAATTAGAATGAAATAAATAAAGCATAAATAACTTTCGCTTTTCACAGCTGCAGGCCTTAGTCCGCGACTGAGTCATACACTCCCAGCTATTTGCTGTGTGCCACAGACCCGAGCTGTTCCGATGGGGGTAAAGACAGTAAAGATGTAGGATTGGCTCTGTCATAAATGATCTTACCTAAAGAATATGTTTGACCATGTTCCTTTGTCAATAAGAAGATCATCATGTCAAGAAGAGTCACTCCTGTCTGCCTCTGTTAACACACATCTCATTATAGTACGTATCTCAAAGTAGTGTCTGCTCATTCTTATCATTCAAGACTTTCCATCTTTCACTAGCATTTAATAGTCACTTCACTGCTGATTGGACTTTCAATCCTATAGAATCTTATATATGCAGTATTTATATTGTTATGATGACATTACTGTTACATAGTTTTGAGCTATTTTGTTCTGCTGACTAGGACCTAAAAGATCATTCCAGTTATTTTCATTTCATTTTCCTTTTTGGCATTACGGCAGTCGATTCTGATCAAAATTCCGTCAATTACTTCACTGTGGACCTACGTACCTCTCAGTTTGCAGGAAAGGCAGCAGTCCAGTGCCAAGGGGAACTTGAACAGTTGCACCCAAAAAGCAATTAAAACTTCCCTTTTAACACAATAACACTCTGAAGTCATCCACACACGTCTTGAAAGAGCAAATCAACACTAAATAACAAGGGGCATGCCCTTTGTGCTAATTCGCTCTCTAAATAGCTGAGGGCTGAGTTGAAAGCAGCTCATGGATGTCCGCATCCAAAATCATGTGTAGTCCTGAATTTAAAATCAACCATAAACAAACTACAGCAGATATTTGTGCTTTTCATAAGTACGGTTGATTGTATTACTGTGAATATATTTCAAAATTGTGATTTTTATACTTAGACTACTGACATGGATTCATCCCTGCTATGATTACTGCTTCCGCATTTTGTGACGGCAAGTGGGAGATATCAGAGCTCGCAAAGAATCCTACTTGTAATTACCGCTAGCAGGTTGACGTGAAACTAGGAAAATAACGCCCAGGTTTAAAATAACCAGAATTATCCTTTAATGCGAGCCAACAATGCAGCCTTTTCTTTTATTATAACTGATTGGCTTGTAAAGCGATACAAAATGATAATAATTCTCAGTCAAAACAGAACAGATGAAGGGGGGCTTCACAGGACTTGTACTTGCTTGAAGTCCTCATCCCCTTATTCCCATGTGTTCCACCAATAAGCCTGGTGTGAATGTAAAAGTGTAAACACAGGAGCAGGAGCTATATTTTAGCAGAATTTGGATCCATGTCAATAGCTTCGAGCTAATAAATATGAAAAAAAGAGACTTGGAAAAATATGAGAAGATCCTGGAGGACCTGGGTTCAAGGCACTGGGTTGACAAGCATCCATCCTGCTCAACTGTTCTGTATCTCACCCTGACCTCCGAGAGTGTGTGTGTGTGTGTGTGTGTGTGTGTGTGTGTGTGTGTGTCACTCCGTCATTTAAACTTATTCAAACCAGATGCGCATATACTCAAACCAGGTCACGCGGCAGAAGTGC
>OMOV01045729.1:0-10685 GCA_900312565.1 Beryx splendens | reverse complement strand
GGGACTGAGGATGCGTCCCCAAGGGGCCACCGGCGCCCTCCCCTCCCCCACGCACAGCGAGGAAAGCATAGAGTGGGAGAAGACCACAAATAGCAGTGAACCTGAATAACGCCCACCGATGCCGAACCGACACACATATCTAGGACTCGCTTTCCCAGCAGCCGCCTCTCCACTTCACAGGGTGGCGTTTTGACTCAGCTGTTCTGAGCGTGACCCTAGAGGGCAGGACAATGCTGCGGACATCCTTACACCCCGGAGGCATCAGACAGTAATGAGCTTTGGATTCTCCTTGGGTGATTTTTTCCCCCTGGTCATAGGAAAAACTGATGAGTCTGTCTCCTTGTGGTCTGTCCCTGTTGGCCCTCTGTCCTGTGCAGAACAGGACGGACAAAAACAGCTACGGGCATTTGTACTATGCAGTATTTTCAGTCATTCATCATTGTGCTGTTTCTGTTTTTTTCTTTTTTAAATTATTTCCCTCCTCCGTTGTATTATCAGTACTGAATATTGTTATTTTATTGTTCTTTAAAAAAAAAAAAAAACTTTAAACAAGTACGTTTTTTTTATCTGACAACTTACTGTATGAACGTATATTGCCTCTGAAGAGCTGCAAATTTGAACAGTCGGTCAAGGTCATTCTTCAAATCCTTTTATTTTGAAAGTGCCAAAAACCATAAGTAGGATCTTGTGGCTGAAGAAAGCACCACAGCCTTGAGAAGACGACAAAAACAACCGAACCTAAAAAACACACAGACACACGGACTTGTTTTATAGTAGTCATATTCTAAAAAAAAAACTACAAAAAAAACAAAAAAAAGATGTTTTAATTGTTGGTCTCTCTGAAAGACAGCGATGCATGTCCAGAGGTGTTGGCAGTTGCTCATTGAATGAATAATTGCTGAAGTGATTTGCTGAGTATGAGAGGATGAATCCCTGTTTAGAATATCTGCTCAAAAACATGGTCGCTAGAATTGTATCCCCCAACAGTATCCCCCAACACACACACACACACACACACACACCAACACACACATCCATCTGTCATTCTTCCTCTGTGTCTTGACATCACTTCTTCCTCTATCTGTCCTGTAGACACCGTGATATGATCAGCATCTGTATGATTGTCTCATCACCTGTCCCAACGAAATAGCACCGTCCCTTTATAATCTCCCGCTCCCAAATGTATATACAATCTCTTGCACAGCATACGCAGTGTGTGTACTGTGTGTGAGATTGAGATCTGAGATTGGAGGTTATATTTCCCTGTAGTGCTGATTTCTCTCCATCCCACCTCTTCCTATATAATCACAAAAGGATGAATTCAGGTTTCGTCAGGACTAGCCTTCCTGTCTGTGTACGAATGAAACGTAACATATATCAGAACCAAGGAAAACATTAAATCCCTGGTGAAGTAGTAAAGGTTGTTTTTTTTTATATCAGCAGTTGTCTCGAGTTCCTTTAAATGTCAAGGCAGTTACACCTTTATTGAATGTGATGTTATACACACTGCTGGAGGCGTATTTCAGTTCAAATCAGAGAGAATATTCTCTGACATTTTCACACTTTTATTTTTGCAAACCCGAGCCAAAATCAGAATATTTTTAAAGGACAATAATCATGTCCTTAAGTGTCTACTTTTACACTGATACATAGTGTAACTGAAAGATGATTCAATCTCTTGAGGATCAGTGCAGTCTTGGCGATTGAGTGGAGGTAAAATCAAATGCATTTCAATTTGGACGGTATTTATGGAAAGAATAATTGTTTTTATTGAAGTCGTTCAAGTGACACATTTCTTCATTATTCCACACCATACCTCTATCCATCAGTGAAATAGTATGAACAAAACACCAGCAGCAGGATTCTTAGGATCTAGTTGTTTTTTGCATTGACTGTGACAAATGAATTAGTTGAAGGTTTTATTGTATGGTAGCCTGAATGTTGTACGGTGACAGTCAGCGGTCACCCACCTGTCTTCACTGCTTCTTGTTCGGCTCTGATGTGTCTATCATTTTAAATCTGCCCATAAGATTCTGTCACTCACCATACCTCCAAACCAGGCCACCAACTAAACACAGCTTGAAGGTACCAAGTGATGGATGTCTCCTGTACTTTTATTAGCCATGCTCACTTCTTATCATCGTTCCACCAGCAGGTTATTATGGTTGAACATGCTCTTTGAAAGTAGCAACCTGAGAAAAAGGGGCAAATACTAACGGAGGTTTCCATTGTTATGAGATATCCAACCGATCTCTCTGTAGTCATTCACCATTTTTACATGTAGCTCTATGTTTTAAGTCCATGTAGAATGATAGTAATGTGTAGTCTTTGATCTCAGGCACCCACTGTCTCATATTGTGCATGTGTCGCACTGTCCCCGAGTTGTTGAAGCATTTTGCCATCAGGTTTGCTGTTCCATATGCACAATAATCTTTCCCAGAGATGTGTTCGCCCAACCTGTTTCTAGACAGTGTGAATACCGATTATTACATTAATGGTGATGATGGGTATTCTGTTGGAGAAGCTGGTAAACCTGCTGCTTCAGCTACTGACAGACTTGAATCAAACTGCAGCATTTTCAGAGTTTTCAATGAATTTATGGTTTTGAACATTTGGTTTGACCTACAGTACCTGGAATTACAGAAGGGTGGAATTTCTATTTGAGGCGGCTTATTTCCACTCTTCCATGGTCAGTTCAATCAGCAGTGACAGAAAGGTATTGCAGGACTTTGAAATGGCGGCTTGACTCAGGTCTGCAGTGTGTCTGAACTCTCACAAGAACACATCTGTGTTTGAAACAGCATGGGATATGTCTGATGGGCACCCTATAGAAACTAATGGGAACAGCAGAGAAGGCTGTACAGTGATAATTATAATTATCTACTAAGGAGGCACTAGTGCCATTGCACCTAACCCATGAAGTATTATTGTCCTGGTAGTGTAAATACAGTGTGATGAACAGGGTTTCCCAGTAATGGTCCAGGTGATGTCATTTAAAAAAATATATATTTTTTAAAGTTCCAGAAGTAACAATCATTTGCAACTGATTTTGTTAACAGAAAAGAAAGATACAGACTTGTGCATAGATATATAATATGCCATTTACACACACACATACACACGGTAAACACCTCTTCTCATTTAAACTTTATATATTTCTTTATATCATAACTTGTTACTGGATAATTGCCAAGCAAACAGCAAAGAAAAAAAAGACCCACTTTCATTACCGGTTTTATAAAAAGAAGTTTCTATCCATTTGCTGAATGTCACTAAGAAACTCCTGAGAGCAAGAAGGCTCTCGCTACGCCCGATGCCAACGTCTTAAACACAAAACATTTGCAGGGCTGCCAAATCAAGCGTAGTTGGAATAAGATTGCCAATTACCTTGAAGGCAAGAAGAGGAGTAGTGTCAGAATTAAAGCAAATCCCACTGAAACACTGGGCGACCTTCGCTGGGAGACCACTGGGAGAGATGGCAGGGTTTGGCTGCTATATTTTATATGCTTTATTTTCTTATGTTGACATTTTTCTTCCACTATAAATACATTTCTTAAAACAACCTCCATTTTGAGGGGTTCTGATTTTGTCTCTTCTTTATCATATTACGTATTTGGCCTTCTAAGCAATTTAGATCTGTCATGCTAAATAGCTTGAGAGTGCACTTAGTTTTTCGGGGTTTTATTATTCAACCGGGAGAAATACTCCGACAATGTAACCCGTTCTGAAGGGACAAGTGTGAGTTGCAGAGAAGGAGTACAAGGCGGAGGAGGAGGAGTGAGGACGTATGGGTTTCTAGCTGAGTAAACATGAATATTGTTGGGTGAATCAGGAGGAGCTGATGCATCTACCTCTCGTTTCCCCCTCATGACTGAATTAATGTCTGCACTTGTGAATCAGCTGAACGGCTGAGGATTGGTGTGGGTGTGAAGACTAACTGAGGCTAATGAATTTCACAACTCGCTCATGTATACGCACACACCATCCATCAGTCTGGTTCTCTGCGTATATCTCTCTCTCCTCAGGATTGTGAATGAGTGAACACCACACAACACGTCCCGCCTGCGTCTGAGTTACAGTTTAATTCAGCCTGCCTCTCTCCCTGTCTCTGCCTGTCTGTTACGCACCCTCCGTCCCCTGCAGCATTACAGTTGACAAGTTTTTCAGCACCTGCATGTCACACTGCACATCCACAGCACACACCCACATGCTCTTGCAAAACCACACACACGCACACCAGTATGTCAGTGCTGTGTCAAGTTTATTTCATCATGCTGTACGCTTCTCCTCCTGCCTCTGGTGCCCCAGGTCCATAAATAAAGCGCATCCCTACCCACCACAGCCTAGCAGCTGTTGGATTTATGGAGCATGATGAGCATTGAGTGTCTGCAGAGGTGTGAGAAAATCTACTTCTCTCCTCAAGCTCACCCACTTGTAGCATATAGCAATAGCAATTCACCTGTAGTTGATTGTTATTCTGCAAAGATAGTAGAATTATAGCATACTGAGTCTGATGCATTTGGCATGCTAAAGGCTCACGTCTCATACACTCGCAGTGAGCCATTGACTTTTTTTTTTATTGGCCTTTCAAATGTAAATAACTATGGTGGTTATTGGGATGCCAGTCACGTAAACATTTTATGAACCTAACAAACCCCCGCTCCAGTAATAGGAAACCAAAATATGAGACCTTGGATATTCGGAAAGGTGCAGAATATTGTGAGTTCTAAATATGGCCTCTTAACTCTGCACTCCTCTGGGTTTTAATGCTTTTTAATGGCAAATGCTGAATCTATTCATTCCATATCTACTGCCCAAGATTGCTTCCCCTTGTCTGACACCAAGCAACAGTTTTCCCAAGGTTAATGGTGCACATGTATACATCAACCCCATAACGGCCACTAAAGAGAGCTGGATCCATGGGTCCAGTGACAGTATAACAGACCATCGATAGTAACTACCTAATACACAATTAGGTTGGAGCAAATTTTTAAAGAGAGAGCTTTCCTATTGATTTGCTGGCAATTCATTGCAAGGGCCTGTTGTGTGCTTAAAGAAAAGGTATTCAGAGTGCTAGAATTCTCTCCAAGGTGAGATGCTGTCAAGGCCTGTATACAGCCTTTTGTTCGCAGACAGTTGTTGTTGAACATATTGACCAAAACATCTTGACATTGTTTGTCTTTCAGAGAAATAAAATGGAGATTCATTTACTTGGTGTTTCGTTCCCTCACTATTCATTCCTGCCTTGATCGATGGCCCTCAGATGGGGAAGCATTGATTGCCTTGCTGTGTGCGAATGTGTGTGAGTGCGTGTGTGTGTGTGTAGTGTGGGTGGGTGTGCATGCTTGGGTGTCTGTGTTTGATCTCTCACTCTTCTCTCTTTCTCTCTCACACCCATACACCCCCCACCACACACACACACACTGGCTAGATATGCTTCCATGGGAAATCACAGTGTGGGCATCTTGATTCATCAGCTGGAGGCCATCTTGCAGCATCATTACCCAGAGAGCCACAGAAAATCGTAGACAGCCAAGTCAATTTCAGTGGAAGTGAAGCAGCCAGCGCTACAACATGAGGTATTCATGAGAAAAAATTAAAGCACCCTGGTATAATTGTGGAAATTGGTAAATCAGACATAGATAAAAGCTTCTTTGGTTTGTCCACTCAAAAGAAGGGTTCTTCTGATGTTTCTTTTTAAATCTAATATTACTAGTGACAAAACAAAATGAGTTTGAATATTGGAATGGAAAGTCTCATTGGCCTTGGATTAAAGTTCCAAAGAATGAACTACATTTTTTTAAACAAGCATCATCTATCTCTGAGCAAGTGCTGAAGTATATTGTCAGATGACGGTAGGCAAATGTTAGCAGTGTTCAAATTGGAACTGCCGTAGTGCATTAATCATGCACACCGTGTACAACACACTCCTTTGATATTCTGTCTTTTCCTGCTAGTTTGTAGGGAAAAGTTACAGTTGTAGAGAACCACACAGGGAAGGTTACTGTGAGGCACACTGGCAATAAATCATATGACCACTTTCTGTGCTCCATTCCTTCAGTGTAAAGCAGGTACAATATGCTTATCACATTTTGTGTACTGGGACGACTCCAGTCAAACCCATTAAATCCTAAACCAACAGAAACATATAGGCTCCACCAGGCAGAAACTCCTTGTGGTTGGAGGAGAATATATTGTCTTACAGATAAAGGATTCTGAGCTCCTGTGTTAATTGGTCGTTAAGAGTACAGAATTATCTTAATCCCTGAGTAAATGATTCATTACCTCACAGATGAGAGGCTAGAAAAACTGCATTGGTCCATGAAAAAGACTCGCAAATGACGGCCTTTGAAGTAAAATTTGTTTATCCCTCTTCCCACAGGGGGTGTTCGGGTTTAATTTATGCCGGGCGGCTGAATCGTATTTCCTGGATCATTAGTTGTTACTTTGCCTGTTAATTGTTAGTCTAACTGATTTTGACCAAAAATTGTTTGGGTTTTGGTTTCTCTTGTTTTGTAGATTTGTTCATCATGATTATGACTTGAAAGATTGCACTGCAAGCCAACAAGTTATCTAACTATAAAGCAAGGAATCTGTGTGTGTGTGTGTTTGTGTGTATATGTGTATGTTTGTCATTCGCAAGAGGGAAAAGGGGAGAACCGTTCGCCCGATCGACTTCACACTTGGCGGGTGTGTTGCTGGGGACCCGAGGAAGTGCAGTGTCAAATTTGGTGCAATTTGGACACGCCACACACAAATTGGAAGGCATTCAATTAGAACCAATCAGAATACGCCTTTGCACCTTCGCCATTCTAATCGGTTATGACATCATTATGGCATCATTGGATGGAGCTGGACTGTGCTCTACCAATCAGAGCCTGTCTCAGCTGCACTGATGACATCACAATCACAATTCTGTCGTGTTTGGTCGCAGCAGCCCAGGGCATAAAAGGCCCGGCTCAGGCCTTGAGCTTCAGACCGTACCACGGTAAGGTAGCGGTATGCAGCGGGGTGAACGGGCACTACTGGTAAAGCTGATACGGGCACTGCACTAGTAGTGATAATATTGCACCTTACTCTATTTCTGGTTTATGTAGCCATTTTCACCTTTCACTACCTTGCTTGTGGCCATATTTGGCCTCCTGCCCACTCAACATATGGAGAGTCAGAGCAAATTGCATATGTGCTGCCATCTTTGCTAATATGCTTACCTGAGGTGGTAGTCTTAGCACTCTTACTATACTGCTACCTGCCTACACTCCCTTACATAAGTTATTATTTCATATGATATAACTGAATTCCTTCCATGCTTTATTCAACTTGGAACAAAATATCTTGCATCTAAAAGAACAAAATACCCCACATATGGACCCATATACAGCATACAAAACTACTGCAATAACCCCTGGGTATCTAGGACAAAAAGTCACCACCATCTCTCAGACCAGGAATTGTCATTTGCTACATCTAGTGGATGATACACAACATTACAAACATTACATGATGCAGTATTCAACATATGCATAGATAACTGAATCTCCTATGCACTCTGGTGGACACATATTCTATTAAAAAAAATCTATCTCTGTATAAGGCATAAGAAGTTGGAAGTTGCAAATTGATGCTGTCATGGACATCAAGTCAAAAAGAGGCAAATGTAGATATAACAAGGGACTGACAAGGGTAAAATACAACTAATATCATCTATGATATAAGGACCTTGTCATTTAGATGTCCAGCACGTTAAGTCCAAAGTCAGCGAGTAGTTCCTTGTACTCCTGGTGGATGGCTGTGCTCTTGTCCTCCCATCCCTGCCGAGCCGCAGAGAGCTGGGATGTGAGGCTGTCCAGAGTGTCCTATAGGATACAACAGTTGAGACAAGACTGTCAATGGAAGCTGAGGTTTTTCCTAAAATCATCCTGTCGCCTAACCTGGGATCTGTCCCTTTAAAAACCTTTGCCTCTGACGAGTTTTAAGAGGGAGGTGATCGGAAAAGACTGTGCTTGACATGAAGATAACATAGAAATACGTTTCGCTACTTTTGTTAATGCTGTCTGCTGTAGAGTCTTCCTTAAAAAGGTTTAGTTTTGTATGAGTATTATGTGAATCAGATAGTGTAACCCACATGCAGGATCTTCTCGTAGTCTGTCTCCATGTTGTCCAGTTTGTGTTGGAGGTCAGCTATGGCAGCGTCCTTGTCCTGCTCCACCTGCTCCCGCTCCCTTTTCTCTGTCCTCAGCTCCTCCTGACACAGGACTGGGCACACACACACACACACACACACACACACACACACACACACACACACACACACACACACACACACAGACACGCCATAACTTTTATTGTGGAATCTTATACTCTGACTCTTCTGTGTCCTTATTCATTAATGCACAGGGGTTATTATAAAATGTACGGCGGTATCCATACCAAGCTGTTCCCTTAGCGTGCTGACTTGCTCCTCCAGCCTCTTCACCTTGGTGGTCAGCTCTGCCTGCATGGTCTGGAACTGGCGACGAAAGTCTAAAATAATATTCAATAAGTTGGTGATGAGGGAATCAGCTTAGGCTCCCACTTAATTAGACTTTTTCTTTTCAAAAATTACCCTAGGCCAACATGCCCCTTGTCCTTACTCTCATGAGGATCCATTCTTTATCTCTAAGGTATTTAGGTTATTAAAAGAGAGACTACAGGTCGATTCATGCCGTCACTGTATTGTACCTGAGTTGAAATCCCTGTGGCCTTGTGTCTCGTGCTGCAGCCTCTGCTCCATGTCTCTCATGCGTCTCCTCAGTTCAGTGCTGTCAGATTGGGCCTTCATCACCGAATCATATCGTAAGGCTGACACAAACACAGAAACACACGTGTACATGCACACACGTAAGCCTTACTGTGGTGGTATTGGTGGAGAGACATATTGACAAATTGTAAGTTTCATATAGCGCATACTGACACACATAATCAACGCATGCTATACATCGGAGGGCACAGAGTCCAAAATATATGATAACCATGTGGTTGGTTTTGTTCAATATTAACACATTTAAAATGTACACAGGTATGAATTTCCTTTTTTTTTTTAACAAGTGAGATGTCATTCTACTTTATCCACCTTCAAATTGGCCACAGATACAATATATACTGTATGTGCATGACTACAGTATGTGTCTATAGGTCTTATTGGTACAGTTCTTGGCTGTAAAGGCTCATGCACACCTTCAGTTTCTTGTAGACAGGTGGGTAGGAGGAAATGTCCATAGGTACAACGTTTCAGTCCTTAGATGAAGGTCTAAGGACCGAAACATTTTTATCAGTAATAAAGTTTATTGCAAGTAAAAGGACAGTGTGCAGGAATTCTCTCTTCTCTTGCCTACTGGTACAGTAAACTATAGCCTACATAACAGAGAGAATCGCTGCTCACCAAGATGATCCTGCAGAACGGCTATATCCAGAATACTGCGCCTATACTTTGCTTCCAAGTCATTTTCACCTGTAGAAGAGAGAATAATAATAGTAAGTAAATGTTTGAATCAACATAACACAAGCACAGAATCATGGATATTTTGTAAATAAAATTACCCTTTTCTGGTAGCTTCTTCATGGTGTTTTTGATTTGTCTCTTCGCCCCTTTCTTTGGAGACATGGTCGCTACTCGGTTGTACACACTTGGCCTGTTTTGGTAGGGGGATGATCCTTTGTTGCTGAGCATTGGTTGCTGTATGAGTTGCCATGGACTGACTGTCCACTTTGATTGATAGTTGATTGACTGTAATAACAGCCAATCACAACTTGACTAGGGCACTTTTGCCCTTTTAGCTCAGGCAGACAAGCCATGTAATTGGATCTTTATTTCCAGTGTGACATGTCAAAGCGTCCCTTGTTGTTAGGGGCGACCAAGGAGCGCGCCGGGAGAATTCGGGGCTGCATTCAGCATCCTTTGGACGTTTTATGAATGCTGTCAAAGCGGAGGCGCGCGTCCGACTACATTCACGGGTCACGAACGCGCAAGAGAAGGCGTGGAGTTTGGGGGGGCGAGGGCGAGGCAAACGGAAGGGGACGTACAGGAAAGGCAAGGGCCGCGCATACACGTCACGGGGGGAAATAGAAAAATAGTAGGCAATGTTTAATTTCCACAATTATTTATTCGCCCCCTGTACGTTTGTGATGCTTTGAGTTTTTATGAGTTATTTCCCTCTTCAATCATTGATAGCTGTTCTGCCGCCAGCCCCACGGAGGAGGGCTGACAGAGTGTCACAGCCACAGAACTTCCCGTCAAGACTCAACACAGACGAAAAGAGCTGCTGAGAAAAAGGGGAACGACATCGGGGGTTGTCAGAGAAGAGGACACACTCCAGTCCGCAAGGCTTCGGGCAGAGAAACGGTGCCATTGTCCTCTGGCTGAGGACGAGCAGACACAGGTCTTCTGCTGTGCTAATTAGCCTGCGTGGGTCTCTGCAGAGAGAGAGAGAGGAGCCGCGCAGCTAGCTGCAGCAGAGCGGCTTGCAGGGTGTGAGTGAGGGTCTTGTGTCAAACACAATCGGGACATTTATCTGGCGAGCTAATGTTAGGTTAACTCTGATGGGATCCTTGCTCCGATAGAGTCGTCCCTCTCCCCCCGTCGGACCCTCGCTCGAATTCGCCACTCGGGCGCTGTCCTCGCCGGGGGGTGCCGGTCGGATCATCGC
>OMOV01045681.1:7162-17543 GCA_900312565.1 Beryx splendens | reverse complement strand
TGATAAGAAGGTCCCCGAAACAAGAAAAGGCTGGAATTTATAAGAAAAAAAAATATTATAAACAGAGATATTGGAGGGGGGGGGGGGGATCTTGAGTTCTTGAGAAAGAGCTATATATAAACCTCTTTCAGATTGGCAGAGCTTTTATTGTTTATGGTTATGCTTTCCTCCCTTCTCCTCGGGGAAAGAGGTGAAGTAGGGACAGACGTTCCGCCCTGAATTTGAGCGAAGCACTCAGTATGTAAAAGGCCGTTTACAGACACCTGGGCTTCTTTTCCCTCCCAACATGCTGGGGGCTGCATAACAGGCAGCACATCTGAGCATCACAAAAACATCTGTTCTCTTCCTGCAAGGCCAAGGATTTCATTCTGTGAGGATGGAGTCCAAAGTACTGATCACAGGAGTGTTTCTGTTCCTTTCAGTTTATCTGACTTTAATCGATGTGTGATCTATTTGGACTGATTTGTTCGTGTAGTTATAAGTCGTATAAGTAGTGTTGTCACCTAAACCTCATTCCACCCAGTGTTCCTTAACTGAAGACCAAGTCATATGTTGAATCTGGAATCATTATTTGTTATGTGATAGACTGCACTGCCATCTGCTGGCTGTAGACTATTGATGCACTTTCTAAATATAATAGACTCTTCAGTGTCTATTGATCATAGTAAGGCAAAATGCGTTATGGTATAGTGACGTTTGCTTTGCTATGGGCTTTGAGAGAGATGGGACTGAGGTCAGTCAGCGTTCTAGTTGTCAAATAGCCTTGTGCAGCTCAACTGGAAGAGCATGATACTACCGGGAATAGGAATTTGAGGCCACTCACAAATGTATGCACTCGCCTTATTGTAAGACCGTTCGGAACACAGCATCCACAAAAATGTATAAATGCCAAGCGTTGCCTGACTTGTGATGTTTCCTTTGTACCCCCAGCCGCAGTCTGGATAGCTTTGAATCCTACTCAGGTAACAACGCCATTCACTGGGTCTAGTTACCTCCACCCCATCCCTCCTTAGTCACCCCACCATCCACTCCCACTTCAAAAACAATTTGCTGTCTCGCTGTGCAAGCCCGCTCATCTGTCTTGAGTATTTATGTTCGGACAAAGTATGTGAGACACATTTGGTTTCACATGTCATCCTGAGGCCATTAACACGGCTCAGAACCCTGTTCGACGTACTTGATGTAGTCACTTCACTGTCCACGTCCTCATCACAAGTGTTCTGTGTTTCTCCGCCTCATGCCCATCAGCATTGCACTCTCCGTTGCTGCCGCATCACTGAATGAGTGATGTCATGGTGAGCCGAAGCGGTGTGTGTTCATGTGTAGCTTTGACGTGTTCAAAGGAGGTCTTTACAGGTGTCGTGTGTGTTTGTCACGGCAGTCTCATGTAGGGTTGTCATGTGATTGTCGCCTAGGGAACCATTTTGTTGCCACCGTCCGGCCGTCGTGGCTCTGCTGTTCATCAGAGGCACTAGATTAATAGTGGCGTCACTGTGTTCATAACTGTAGTATGTCCTTACATGCTGTACACACAACACATTGTTCTTATGAGTATGTTTAACTGTGATGTCTCTAGATATTTAGACACTTTGAAGGTCTAGTTCATACCATTTCTCATACATTTTACATTTCATAGATGTTCCTAATTTTGATCACTACACATCATACTCGTTTTCTTGTCTGATGAAGGTGCCAAATGAAATGTCTCACTCTTTGCTCTGTTCCCCCAGACTCGCTGAGTCTCGCACTAACCCCCAGGTCCTGGACATTGGGGTAAACCCTCAGGACTTCAACACTGAAGAGTGCCTGTCCCCAGGCAAATGGGACCAAGCGGACACAGACCTCGCCGAACAAAAGGACGGTTTTGGGTTCTAAGGTGAAGCCGCCACCGCAAAGGGGAAAACCAGGGAAAGATGAGGAGAAATGGTGGGCAATACATGGTTGGAAACTGTGGAGAAGTGGCAAAACGGACACTGGTGACATCAGTGGGGTTTCCCACTTTTTTCCTTGCTGCCAAGTCCTCTCAGTGGCGCCCTCTAGTGGCTGTGGATGCTACTGCGTCTACCTTACCAGAGGAGGGCAAGATGAGCTGTCTGCTCACACAACAGACCAAAGCAATACAAACCAATTTATCCCTTTTCTATGAAAAAACATGCAGTCATTTGATGTTTGTTACAGTCAGTGTATTAGTTTCTTTATGTTTCTGTTTATCCTCTCATTGTACGTAATGGTATGTTTGCATACGGTATGTCTTTGTGTACATGGCATTTAAGAAAGTATGTGTGTATATATGTACAAACTGAGATATGAGATCTAAGATGTATGTGTTGAGTTTGGCACAGTTCATTAAGTGATGAAAAAGGTCAATAAGGGTGCTGTCACATTTATATTTCATTTACTTACAGATGGAGAGCTGTAACTGGATTAGAGGGAACAATTCACTGGTGAACGTTACAAAGCCACCAGTTGTAGTGATGGGGAAAATGGAGAAAAATAAAGTTACTACCTGTTATGTGCTTCAAGGCTTCAGCCTTTGGTTGGGCAACAAAGGCTTTAAAAATGGTGTGTGCGTGTTTGGTATAAGCGTATGTGCGTGAGAAATAGATGAGGACAAAATGACAATCCTATTTTTTTTTTTTGTAATGCAAAACCTATTTTTGCACTCCATATTCATACATCTCTAAAGCACATATCTCATGTAGGGCAATTTACCGTCAATAACCTTCAAGCTCATTATTTAGGCTTATATACCACTGTATGTTAAATTATAATGTTGCAATGATTTTGCTAGTTTACTGTTTTTCTGGGGACGGTTCCCAGTGTTATCTTTGGAATTTTGTTAATATTTGAAATTAATTTAATTGAGTAATTCACATAAAGTTCAATAAAAATGAAAGTGTGTGTGATATTTGATTTTTTCCAGTATCAGATTTAGCCATTTATAAAGTCAGATCTACACCCAGCCCCAATGGCCTCAAGGTATCGTTGCCATTCATTTGCATTTACTTGCATCTTGACTCTGAATGCGATCCATGTATTGGCCCTGCAGTGGCCTGAGAGACCAGAACCACATTGAGGTCAATAGGCTAAATGGCCTAATATGGTCTGTTGTATCATGGTCTGTAGAAATTGCCTATAGAATCTGTGCTTGTTTAAATCCACATTAGCATTGTGGCTAATCTGTGCTCATTGGCTAAAAGCGTGCATGAATAACAACAAAACACCACTGCCATTAAAAAGGTTGTACTGGAAATCATGATGATTAACATCATCAGACGAACATGACATTGGTAATAGACAAAAACTCACTTTCTATCAAAAACAAAAAACATGATCAAGCTTTACATATAGAGGAAATATCTGGGTCATATTGTACATGTCAATAATTCAATACATAATTAGAGGTTTCAATCATTCACAAGACAATGAAAACTTTCCATTGGACCCCTTTCTGTCTGTCTGAGAGAGAAAACTATATTTGATGACTAAGGGGCAAAGGTGTGTTTTTTGAGTTGCATGTGAACCAAGGAGGATTTATAGTGAAGACATCAGGTCTACACGCACAACAACGCTACGCTCCAAACTTCCATGTGTGGAATAACATCAAGTGAAGCAATAGGCCACTTATGGGTCTTTATGTATATGAGTATAAACTACTAACTAAAACTGGATTAGCTAACAGCTGTATGTGAGAGCTGCTATGATTGCCTCCATAAGTTAGAAAAAAATCATTTTATGCTTGTTTTAAACATAATTTAAACTGTGACATAATATGTTTTGGAACTTGCAAATGTAGGTGCTGAAAGCAAGTACATAACCTCATTTACCTAACGGTTGGCTGTTTCATACGTCAAAGTGGAAAGCCATTCAGTTCAACACAATTCTATTAGTAGTTGCAGACTATTTTCTTTGAGCTGGAAGTTTGAATACACTTTATATGAACAAGCCAAATGCAAAGCAGTGAACAGACGAATCTGTCATCGCCCATGTGAGGATGTCTGATTCATTTTACAACAGCGCTAAGGGTTGTGGAGAAAGAAACCGTGGTAGCATTCACCAATTCACTAATCACTAAGACTCAGCTGTATGGGGATGTATGAGGGATGTAGAGTGTACCCACCTTAATTCACGTTCCCTTTTTAGGGTGACAGACGAAAACGCATGCTTTAACAGTAAGCAGTCTCTAATTTATGCAAAATGCTTTTCTGAAAATATAATAATGTTCATAATGGTAGTTGTTTGTCTTCTGATGATCACTGACGGGAGGCCACAGTTTCTCCACCTTTTCAGCTGCCGCTAAATCACTGGCTGTCACTTTGACGCATGAATGCTGACGTTCAGAAGTGTTCCCATTTTTCAATTTTGAGAGCCGCAGAGGTGATGGTGAAGAATGGATTATCTGCCACAAAAGATGTGGATGGTTTGACTGGATGACTGTTGCTTTGATGACACTTATAAGATTCCAGCAAATAATTTTAAAAAGTCTCATTGCCCTGATGCTCCTGTCTCAGATGTTATAAGCAAATTTCACACCAACGAACTTCATCATTGCGAACTATTCCTCCAAGAAAGGAACCGAACCTTAGTCTGGATATAAGAGAGAGAGTGAATGCCTTTATGGAGAGCTGTCAGAGAGGGTGACAGTGTGACAAAAGCCCTTCTCAGGTCTCATTCCAACATGGGAACAGTGGGGTGGGGTGGAAAGGTAAAGGAGGCGACGGGACAAAGAGAGAAGGGGTGACAGAAAGAAGAAAAGGGAATCGGGGAGAAGGGGTGATAGGGGAAGCGGGAGAGGGAAAAGGAGAAGTGGGACGAGGAGTGAATGGAAAAGCAAGATGTGTCGGGAAGAGAAAGGGAACAAGGGGATGGCAAAACGGTGGTAGGGAGGAAAGAGGGAGGGGGAGAGGAGATGACAGTAGGAAAAACAGGGGGAGAGACAGGTGGCAGAAGCGATGTGGGGAGAGGCAGAGCTCCGAGGGTCTCACCTTTCTGCAGCCTCGATCACCTGGAGCCCTCTGGTTTGAACACACTGGGATATGTTTCTTTTTTTACTTTATGCCTCCATCAGATTCATAAAGTTACACCAATGGGAACCTGTGTTTTCATATTTTAGAATGGTTGTCAGTGTTTAGTCGAGTCATACTTGAGTTTTTCCATTCGAACATAAACTCTATGCTCTGGTAGCTATAAGTTTTGTGTTGTCCTTTAAGTATTTGTTGTTTTTTTTTACATGTAAGACCCTTCTACTCTACTATTTACTGCAGGCCAGACCTATCGAGTAGCCAAGTCATCTCCCTCTACCATGTTTTCTATATACCAGCCTGAGAAGAATTAGATCAATAAAGTGCATCTTATCTTATCTTATCACAACAAACTGAGAGAAAAAGGTCAAGACAATACAACCGGCACCCAAAGTCATGTTCACTCACTGAACAAGAAGTGAGCCTGCAGCTAGTGGGTATGCCTTGTTTATCCAGGACAAATGATGCATACTTTGCTGTATCACTGAGAACCGCTTTTTTCTGTATGAATGTTGAATCTCTAATATTTATGTTGACTTCTGCAAAATTGTTCCGTGGTCAGTTTCCTGAAGTGCCAATAATATGCTGTAATAGGTTCTGCTGTTTCCATTGCAGTATAAATTAAGTCTTCCATGGGGGGTCTGCTTGGGTGGTAATGAAAGCCTCCCATTTCTACAAAACCACAATCCTGTTTTTAAGATGTCTAAGAAATTTGATAGAATTTTCATTTTTTGATAGAGTTTCTTAGTCAGTGTACCTTATTTGAAGCTATAGGGCTGGGTATTAAAAAAACAACACCTATTGGCATAGTACTATTGTTATCTATTGATCTCAAGGTATCCAAAAGCTTCTCAATATTGTAATTGCTATAATGTGATGTAGCCTAATAGTGCAGAAATAAATTGAGCAAGTTCTGATTCTATTAAAAAAAACAAATTGTATGTGCAAATACTAAGCAGAAAATCATTTTTCAAATATACAGTATATGTATATTTTTTGTTTATTTGTTTTTTTGTCGCGGTTGCCATATTGGTTATATTTTTACTTTGGGAAAAACATCGCTGAACTATTAAAAATTAAGTGAATGTAAGTTCAGAACTTGAAAATGAGCAAATAGCATCAAGTCCTTTTCCAACGCTTTGGAGATCACGTTTGTTCTTCCGTCAAACTCGACGTGACGTGCGCGTTCATAAAGTTTGAACACCATTACCCCCTGAAACAGCTTTGCGCATGCCCGAGATATGAGCGCGCCTGACGGTTGGCTGCATAATCCCTTTTATCAGTTACGCTAGCTGCTTTTTGGACGGAGGTAAGAGTTTATAAGTTAGTGGTATCATGTTTTTTTGAGTGCTGGTACTGAATACAGTTGGCTGGTGTCATTGTAGAACTTAGTCAAAGTGAACTTGGTAATTAACGGTAACGGAATCTAAGCTAGCTAGCGAGCTCCAGGGTGACGTTACGTTAAGCTAACGCCAGTTTGACAACTTCAGTTTGGATAAAGTAAATTCTCGTTTCTCAGCTAACGTTGAGAATTGTCGATTCTGTTTTTAGTCTTTTAGTCTGACTACTAAATTAACGTTATGTAAAGTTGGTTACCTACGCTGGTAACGTTAGACATATTAACGTTCCCCTCACTGAAATGGGCGGCATCACGGTGCTTAACGTTAACGTTATTGATCTTAGCTAGCGTTTGAATTCGAGCACTTTATCTGTGTGTCGACACTTACATTAACCATTTTTTCAGTGGCAATTTATGCACTAGTTTAATTTTGTGTTGTCATTTCAGCTAACGTTAACGTTAGTTAACAAAGTTAATGTTGAGGAGAAAGTCATCGAGACCATGTAACGTTAGCCAGAGCCCAAAGGTGTTCACTGCTGAGAGAAACCCTGTCCACAGAACCGTACCGAAATGTTGTTACCCACTGAGTAAACGCGGATTATCTTAACGCCCTCCAGAGAGAGCAGTATGATTAACGTGTACTTAATACCCACCCTCCTGTAAACAAGCTCAGGTGTCTGGTCTGTGGAAGGTCTGAGGACTGGCAGAGCCGTGTCGACATGGACCAGCAGCATGAGGAGAACGGTCCAGGTGCAGGACAAGGTTCATCGAAAAGGAGCAAAAATCACCTCCAAACCAGTGGTCAGTTATTAGTGAGGACCTTATGATCAACACTAGCAAACATACTTAGTGCTTAATAAGTAAGCTACTCCTTTTACCTTCACTTGTAGAATGCAATTAATTAATTTTAATTTACTATTATTAATTAATGATAAATAAATAATTTAAAAAAACAACTCCAAAATAATCCATTTGAATTTTTTGGCGTTTGTTCGCCAGATGAGAGTATACCTGAGCCTTAATAGAATATTTGGCTTACTATTGACCTGTCATTTTGTATCAACAGTGATGGAGAAAGCCACCCACACCATGAAGACAAGATATAATCATCTCAATCTCGAGAAATCTGAATCTTATTATCACAAAGTTCATACTGCTCACTTGAAACCACTCTCAAAATATTCCAGAGTGATAACTTGTGAAAATAAGACCAGTCTTGATGATTCGGGGAATTTTCCCAGTCCATTTGTCAATTTGAAGATTGAGTTTGCCAACTGTTCCTCTAGAAAGAGGGTGTTGGATGACTCCTGTCTTGACGACTCCTATGACACTCCAGCAAAAAAGCCCTATAGTCCAAAGGCGGTCTCCCCAGACCTTGGTTGTGTCGTAGACTCATGCAGTCCTTTTCCAAGAGAAGACCTAGCCTCCCCATCAGTCTTCTCTAAGCTTGCCTCAATAAATGGCACAGAAGATGTGAAATCTCTGCTGGACTTGCAGCATGTGGAACGTAGGCCCTCAGTCAACTCAGGTGGTCATGAGGAGAAAAGACCTGCATCACACGGCGTAGTGAACCTCAGCCTTGCCTTTGATTTAGATGTCGACGACATCTTGGGTCTCAGCCCCGATGGCATAGTTCCAAGGCCAACACCAGGTCAAGGCATGGAAGAAGGAGATGGCAAGGAGGAGGGAAGAGGAGAAGAGTTGCAAAAGGGAACAGAGGATGAAGAGGATGATCGTTATTTCTCCTTGTCCAGCAGACAGGCGCTTAAAGTAGGGAAGAAACCCTCTCAGCCCAAGTCCCCTCTGCGGCCCCAGACTTCCTCTTGGCCCCTGGTCAGGAGAGTTAAGGGAGAGGTGCTGGAGGGTGAGGGTGATGTTGCAGCCCCCCCTGAGCCTGTTGTTAGCACCCAAGCTGCAGCGTGTCGGCAGTACATTTCCTTGACAGCGGACGACTGCTCTTCACGCAAGGCATCGTTTGTTACTGTGGATGCTGCAGAGCCTTTGGAGGATGATATTGAAGACATCTTGACTATTGGTCCCCCAGTATTTGAGTCGTCTGTGTGCTACAGTGCCACAGTGGAGCCCAGTGTGCGTGAGCAAGGTGGACTGGGCGGAGAGGAAGAGGCGAGAGGTGCGGTTCAGCCTATCCGTGAGTCCCAGGCCACACTCGATCTAGAAGAATTCAGTGTGGACACCAGTTATGAAACCACCTTACCTCTCGACGTACAGGTTAGTGGTGTCGGCTGTAGGTGAGCTAGTGGCCCTGTATACATGTAGTCACTGTAGTCACACTCATTTACTGAGCATATACTCATGTAGCACACTACCAGTCAAAGGTTTGGACAAGCCTGATTGAATGTACTACGTTTTTCATTCTCTTAAAGCCATTTTGATCTAAAGGCTTCTGCCTAAATGCATGACATTTGTTTCTTAGACAAATATAAATTGTGAAGTTGATGCCTATGCTTCTTTGTAGGTGAAATCAGTTGTGGTGGTTCCAAGCCGCCAGGCCTCTAGCGGTAAATCAGCGGCACCTCCTCAGCCCCAGCGAAAAGAGCTAAAGCCAAGTTCTCCCGAGAAAGGAATTTCCAAGGCTACCAAATGTAACAGGGCTGCCAACCGCCAAAGGTACTGAACAGGGCTCCATCACCTACTACTACCTACTACCACTAGAGGGAGCAGTGTGACCACGTCAGGCATGATGTGCAAGTTGCGGCCATGGCTTAGTAGTAATCTCTAAGTGAAGCCATATCTATCCTTTGTAATATTTTCATATCCTTATCTATCTGAAATTGCTAGCTCATCAGTGTGTATAGGACTAGATCTATTGGAGAATTGTTTCACCTATACTATAGTAATTCTTTCTCTATACTATACCAACTCTTTTAGGCCATGTTGCCGGCATGTGAGGAAAAACACGTCTTGTGTGGGAGAGGGTTGTGTCTGTTTTGTGTAGATATTGTGTCTGTTCCAGGCCGGTGGTCTTTGACATGGAGGAGGACTGGCAGCGTGAAAAACGGCTCTATGTGGATTCAGTCACCAGACACATGATGGAGACTCCGGGTCAAGGTACAAAGCAGAACTCGCCCGAAACACAGTCGAGTCAGGCAGTTATCCAGCCTTTTATGTGAGCGACCATGGAAATGAAGTACTATGATATACTGCAGATGTGAGGGTGTTCAGTGCACTTTACTGGATATTCAATGACCAGCAGTGCAAGGTTATGAAGGACAGGTCTCAGGTAGGTGTGTGTGTGTGTGTGTGTGTGTGTATATATAAAACCTTTCCTCCTTCCGTCTGAAAATATAGGGAACGGCACAACCTACGCAGGCGCTCCACCCCGCTGGTGCTGGAGGTGAATCCCCAGGGGAAACGCCTCAGAAGCATTTACGTTGTTTGGTTCAGTGTACCGGTGCTGATTGCTTCTGGTTTATCCACTGGGGTGCAAACATATGAAGTATAGTTCAAAAACTATGATATTCTCCAAAGAAAAAGGGTACAAAAGTGTGTACCAATCTGGTGTCACCGCCCCCAAAAAAAGACATCCTATGGAGTGATTCGGCGGTGTGTTGACAAATCAAATAAATTGGCGTTCAGTTGCAAAATCAAATGAGCGAGCTGTTTCCAATGTAGCTGCAATGTTTTCCACCCCTCTGAATACTCTGTTTACTTCATGTGCGCTTGCTGTGCTAGAGACAGAGGCACACGATGCGATGAAGCCCTAATATGCGACTAAATTTAGTTAGATTGGCGATCGATAAAGTCATAAAAACAAGTCTGCTATCCGTTGTGATGAATGTGATTTCCCAACCTGGTTTAAAGCGTGTGTTTGTGTTCTGTGAAGATGCGATGAGCGAGCTGCTGGACCTGATGACCCATGTGGCGGACCAGGAGCCAGGCACTAATGGCGTACAGTGGCAGCATCCCGCTGACGTCACCCGCAGGTACACCCCCCCCCCCCCGGGGTTTTTCTCAGGGGTTGTGGAGAGGTTAACTAGAACGAATGCTTTACTCACTCAAA
>OMOV01045672.1:0-14047 GCA_900312565.1 Beryx splendens | reverse complement strand
TAACCAGTGCGAGTGAGAAATTGGGAGAAAGTGAAAATGAAATCCATTTTATGCTCCTTGTATGATGAAACGAGAAGTGTGCTTTTTAGTCAAATGTCTTCTAGTTCTGTTTATTTATTTTGGTAGGATGATAACGAAAGACTGAGTTTGGCTATGTTTCAGAAAAAAAGATTCTTTGGCTAACTTTATTTGTAAAGCCTGGGAAAAGGGAAAATATGTTCCATATATTTGAGTTTGCATACGGAGAAGTTTCTCTTTACACTGATCCAACGGTGTATAGTGTCTTCTACGTCCATGTGGGCTGTGCACTTTGTGCATGACACTAAAACCAATCAAATCCAAATCAGTCAGTGCACCAGGGTCCAAAACAGACACAAGCCA
Organism: Beryx splendens; assembly: GCA_900312565.1. Lineage (NCBI taxonomy): Eukaryota > Metazoa > Chordata > Actinopteri > Beryciformes > Berycidae > Beryx > Beryx splendens. The sequence continues at coordinate 13,666 of OMOV01045672.1, read as the reverse complement.
AGCGCCAACTGCCAGTAAAATTTGTATTTGGCAGACAAATCAGTAAGGGCCACTCAGCACACGGCCCAGACAATAACACTGAGACAATAACGTTTGATTTCTGCAGCGATTCATCTTGAATTACTAATTCATTGTATTGAGCGAGTTTATCTGATTCTACACATGAAACAGCACTGAAAATGAGACGGGTGACAGATTTCACTGAAAACTGAATATTGATTATTCTGACTGATATTTTTTTTTCTTGAGAAGTAAATGTTTTGAGTTTACTAGCACCTTAGCAGGCGGACCAAAAAGCTAACTTCGGAAACTGAATGCAACAGAAGAACTTCAGTTCCTACATCACCATGATTACAGCACCTAGATATGAACCGTATAACCAGACTAAATCACACCACTCCACTTCTGGCATCTCCTCTCTGGTTATTTGTTATGCAAATGATTTTGAGATTTTACTGAACACTTTTAAAACATGGCTCAAAGCTACGGCAGACATATTAACTCCCAATCAGCCGTCTGACCCTCCAGGCTGAAGACTGAAGATGGCCGTCTTTAGCCACCAGGCTTTGGACCAACCTGCCTGTATTTTTACAAACTTGCTTTTATGTGATGTCTTTTATCCTATAACTTTTTTAGCATTACCGGTATATTGTTTTTACATTTTATAGTCCGTTACCGTTTTATCTACTGGTACCTTCTTGTTTTAACGTTGTTATTTGATTGTTAAAGCATTTTGTAAAATCTGTTTCATAAAAGTGCAATACAAATCATCATCCTATAGTAAGGAGTTAAGGGATCAGAGCCAGGATGACTATATTACTGTGAACCAAGAATGGTCATCTGACAGGGAAGTGCTAGGAAAATAAATAAAAATACAGTAAGTAAGTAAGTAAGCGGTGAAAGGAAATTTCTAGGAGAAGAGATATGACGCTGCGGGCGGTATGAGGCGCTTCTTGAAAAAAAGTGTTTTCAGACACTTTTGGCTGTCGTCTTAAATTTGTTGTAAGTTTGTTTTTGTTTTGAGGTTAGTAGGGCGTTGTTTTAATCTTATTGGGTCTTTTGTAATCTCACCTGCACAGTATTTTTCTCAGTTTTATCACTTCTCTGCACATGCTGTAGACGCAATTAAACAACTAAAATAAGCAGAGCTGTGGAAGGACATGTATGGCTGGTTGGGAGAGATGAACGAAGAACTAATACAGATCAAGGCACCAGCTAGGGGAAAGAAACACGGAGGACCACAGAGGGGGTGAAAACGGTGTTGGAGGACGGTGAGGAAAAGTTCTTCCTCGGGTCTCAGGTACAGCTCACAAGTTCAGCAGCAACACAATTAGAAACCATGACAAACTCTTGGCGGTGACGCTGCTGGTGATACGGTCATACGTCACGCTGAAAAACTACGTGACGTGTAAGCGTCTCTAAGGGCAACCTAAAGCCCGGCAAGCCACAGGTATTATTAACTCTTGGGCCCAGGTTGAATACTCTAAAAATACACTCACCCTCACCTCCTTCCTCCACCTGTTTTAATCTCTGGCTTAACTCTTCGCCGCAGCAGCCATGTTGGATCAATCGGCGCTCACTCACAGGGAGAGCAGGAGGAGGGGCGTAACGCAGCCTCTTAAGCTCCTAAATCCTACCAGTGGGATTTAAACTTTTATCGAAGAACAACGCGCTACTGCTCAAAGAAAAAATACTAAAACTGAATAGATTTGCTCTAAAATGAGAAATCCATCATTTGGCAAAAAGTGGCACCTAGTCTTACAAAATGATTGACGGCATAGATAACATGTTTTATTTTTATTTATTTATTTATTTACTAAAATGGGGGTAGAGCATTTTGGACGTAGCTTTGTATACTGAAATGTGTGGGAATGAGATTAAGAAAAAACCGCAGCAAGGTTTAAGATTTGGAAAGATAGGGAGTTCTACAGGGAATCTGTAACAAAACATTAAATCCCTTCATTAATTTTTTTCCCCCTGCCAAATTTTCAATTTTCCAAAGTCATAAAAGCGAATCTCCTATGTGTTGCATCAACGACTACGTAATGTCTACACACACGGAGAAGCTTATCCTGTTTACTCTAGTAAACACAATCTCCTGGTGCCGTTTTGGCAGAATTGTGAGCCAACATTCAAGATTACATTTTTTGCCAATTTCACAAAGTAGTAAGAATTTCTATTTCTGCACATGCCTCATAGACACACGTCACTGGGAAGGTGAAAGGTCGCCCACCCTGAAGCACCCTGGATCAGTTTGGGGGTTGGAGCGGTGATGGTACGAACCTGAGCCAGTCTCTGATCTAAGCAGTCGAGGGAATGAGCGAAGTATTTACCAATCTCCTCGGGCAGGTGCTGCAGGAGGTTCTCCCCCAAACCCAGATGGGTCAGGTTGGTGAGGTGGCCGATGCCTCTGGGTAACGTAGTCAGCTGATTATTGGTCAACACCAGTTTCTAATGGGAGAGAAAGATTTAGATCATTTAAATAATTAAATCTTTGAATAATGCGTTTTCACTTGAACAATGAACTGATGCAACACCTATCAGGCGTCACATCATCACAAACTAAAACTCTCCAAGTCTCTTTGACACTCCAGAAGTATTGACAGCGATGACATGATGAACTGGGCGACTTGACCACAATTCATGAAATGCAGCGTACTCCCCAAACGTTTCTGTAACTACGCTTATGTCAGCTTAGGGCATAACCACATTAATACTGGGTGCTTAAAAAGTAGGCTGCATAATTTTAGTCATTTGTAACTTATTTATTAACTCAGCCATCACCTCAAGTGCACCTGGAAACAGGAAAACTATATACTGCATACCCACTTCTGAAACACGCTGTATAATCAGAGTGTGGTGTTTACATGGGCTCTGCCTCACACATCATTTCCTTGATCGCATTATAAATGCATTATTGATGTGCATGTAAACGTGGCCAGTGTATGCTGAGCTGGGCGGACAAGATGCATCGTTCATGTAATATAGGAAGTAACATAGTGGCAGGTACAAAGAACTAGCGCACTGATAGCGTCGGTGCTTTTCACAGCACCTGCCTAATCCTTGCAACTCCACTGGGTGATAATAAAGCATTACATGGGCTGGTGGACTGGATATTGGTCAGAGCACTAGTTTAGAGCAGTGATTATACCTGCAGTAGTTGGCCCGACTTCAAGACTAGAAACGTCAGTATCATGAAATGCACAACCACAACCACCCTCCCTCCTGCACAGTTCAGTGATACAGCATGGTGCTAACACAGCCAGAGTTAAGATTCAGTTCCCACTGAAACCACCCCCCCCAAAAAAAGATAATGGAAATCACCCTAGGTACTGAAGACCCCAGCTGACACTTTGAATTGTGTCCACCAGCTGAGATATTCATTAGGTAATCAAATGTTTGAGACCTGCATGTCTGTACATCTTACCTGTAAATCTTTAAGGTAAGCAATTTCGTTAGGTAGCGATTCCAACTTGTTCTCCTCCAGGTCGAGCTCCCGCAGCTTTCTCAAATTCCCAATACCATGTGGCAACTTCTTCAGAAGATTATTGGACAATATTAACACCTGTGCAGAGAAGGGAAGTTTTGTTTACAATAAAGAACAGATGGAAACTGCCATCGGACATCATGGCACGTAACGTTTCCCTTGGTGGTGAGAGAATTACAGCAATCCACACCAAAACAGAGTTCTTATGTCTTCGTTCAGATCATCTCAGACGGATCTCAGGCCCCAGGCTCACGTCGTCATCAAGGGACACTTGTGTGAAGATCTTTGAAAACATGGAGATTTGTAGACTTAGTGAGCTGTTATCCTTCGTCCTCATTGTCCTCCCATTGATGCCAACAATTACTTAATGACTTTAGTGTCCATAACAAATTATAGACTATTGGATTATCAGCAATACTAGAAAATGTCATTTGATTTAGAATGTGTGCTGTAGATGAAAACATTGAAGATGTTGACATGAGATGGAAAGTGTAATTCAATTATTTTGAGAACAATTGTATTGTGATGACCAATAATGATCACAACATCTTGGGGGGGGGAAAGACTAAATAAATAAATAATCTGGGTTATCGTTTTAGCCATAATTGTGCAGCGCTATATTCTACCAAAATGAAGTCGTTGGCTTTTTTCTTTGTGAGGCAGTGCAATATCCATAAAGTGGCAGTCTTTCAGTTGTAATGGAAAAGCTCCAGAAAGCATCTCCAGATAACGTCAGGAGATCGGAGCCTCGATTTGAGCTGTGGGAGAAATCCGTTCGGCGTTCCCACTGAGCAGCGTACAGGAATTCTGTCTTGGGACACAAGTTCATATATCGCACAGCCACCTGCAGCCATCGTTTCACTGAATCAACACAGTTTCTTATTTAACAAAGTGACTGTTTACACTGTCTCTGTCACCGTCTCGTGGATGTGTAGTGAGCGCTCAGCCTGTAAAGACTGTTTACAGTTTTGCGGATCAAGGCTGACTGCTTCTAACAGGTCTGTGCAGTAATCTTGTGTTTTTAACCAAACCCAAAGCTAAATACCAGGAATCAACGTCCCTTAGCAAAGTCCTAGTGCTACCCGTGTTTAAAAAAAAAAGCACACCAGACTCCAGTTCCAAAATCTTTAGGATCTATCTACTCCGGTCGGAACACAAGAGTCACTCTCCATATGTTGTCACAGGCTGAGAACTCACCACTACCTCATATCACCTCCAGCCGGTGAATCACATCCCCTCTCACATATCGCTCTCCTGCATTCGCTCCAATATGCTTTTATCATGACGTTTTAATATAAAACTTCTACCTTCTTCCCTCCATATTTTTTCCAGCACTGCTCTACTATATGATCATTCTAGAGTCACAGGAGTATTGTTAGGGAAATCTGGCCCTGACCCTTACGCCTGAACTACACAGCATGCGTGACAACTGCGTATCCGAAATGGTTGCAGCACGGCATTTTAAGCTGATACACCAGCTCTGTTCTCCTTCTGCCCGCGGTCTGCCGGTTGTGTTGTACGCATCTACATTTTACCTCTGAGTACGCCAACACATTATCTAGTTTTGCTCATTTTTCCATAAACAACTCAAGTTGTACCGTGAGGAATATTAATGTACCATATACTGTAGAGAACTATAGAGAGTCACTTTTGTTTGAGTGTAGGTCTACCGTTGCCAAATAGAAGCTTCTCAGCGGCTCCACAGATACTGTCATCGCAAACCTCCTCTATTTTGTTTACTGACATGGTGATAAATGACTATAATAAGCTAAATGTATTGATATCCATGTATATAGCTCAAATACGCTACAGACCACTGGGTAGTCCAACAAAAACAGAAGCCAAATAGAAGCCATGTGTATCTCCAAAGTTGCGGCTCAGATCCGGCGACGTGTTGCGTACGCCGCCAGTGGAGCAGCTGCACACGAGTAAACGGCTGCGTATGTGATCCGACCGTTCCGACCCAAACGGAGGGAACAGAAACGCACCCGGTGTGGCTGAACCGTTAAACTGCTAATCACTGGCTGCTTCGAATGTGATCCAAGAACTGAGGTTTATTCTGCCGTTTGGAAGTTGCACTGGATAAGCGTGCCAGCTAAATGCCTAAAACTCAAATGTAGCCTAGGTGTATCCAAGACTCACCTCGAGAGAAACAAGGCCACAGACGTCCTCTGGGATCTTAGTCAGCTGATTGGTGGCAAGGTTCAGCTCCACCATGCTAGTCCATGTGCCAAAGTCCAGCGGCAGAGACGTTAACTGGTTGTCCTGAGGGAGACAACGACACAGCTTTATTACCAAAATCCCTGGCAACTATTCAGCGTGACGACACAAGGACAGCGCTGTTCAAGAGGCTAAGTAAATCAACTTCAGCGCACTATGCCAGCTATGTCACCTGCCGTCACAATAACATTTTTACAGAGATCCAAATCCTTCCCAGATCCATTGTGGACATTAAAAAAAAAACAGTGTAGTGTTTTGTCCATGCCTGCGGCCCAAAGACTCAAATATGACTGACCAATTGTATTTCTAGACGGCCAAGCCCCCCAACACAAAACCTTTAATTTACCAGCTGCTTAAATTTCTCACCAAATTTTTGAAGAATAAAACCTCACCACTGCTCATATAAGTGCATATTTCCAGTGTTTGAAGCAGAACAGCTCAGCTATGATAAAAATGTGCGCACTTCAACCTCACCTTTAGTTCCCATACAGCAACACACAGTATGTACTAATACCAGAAAGATAATATCGCAATCAATATATCAATATAAATATCATAAAGATGATTCATGATGTTTTCGGTTTTTCCACAGTTTTTGGAAACAGAATTTTAAAGACACCAGTCTATTTACGAGCTGCGCTGATCCTTCCTTCAGCAAGCCTCGGATTTATCTCTCAAACAAACACGCACCCACACACACACACATACCTTCATGTTAAGCTTGCTCAGCACTCTGGCCCTGGAGAAGATGCCGAAGGGGATCTTGTTGATACGGTTGTGCTCCATGTTGAGGGAGTAGATGGTGGAGAACTGGGAGGGCCCGCCCACGGGGTACGACTGGAAGCAGTTCCTCGCCAGCGTCAGACTGGTCAGGTTCACCAAACTCGACAGGAGGCCCTGAACGAGCACCGAGACAGGGGCATGACAGAAAGCATATGATGAAGAGCTGCAGTTTTTATACTGGATGCATGAGTGGATGTAGACAGGAATTACAACGGATAGGCAACACACACGGCAAACAACAGGTATTTAAGATGAACAAGATTTGGCACATTCGCAGTGATGACATGGACCTTTGTGGACCATGAGAACGTGTTAAGATCCATAGGTACATTTTCTAAATCCTACAACTTCACTTGATGAAGCTTGATACAGCACAGGTACAAAGTGTCTGACCTGAGAAAAAGCTGATTGTTGAGGTAGTAGAAACTCAAAACACACAACATGGCGGACGGCTTACAGATACACTTTAAGACGACAAAGTCAGGATTTGCATTTGAAATGAAATCCCATCTGATGCTCCACTCACCTCCGGCAACACTGAGATGTTGTTGTTTTCTAGGTTTAGCTCCTCCAGTTCTCGGCATCTGGCTAACGATCTGGGGATGGCTGACAATCTGTTGTACCTCAGACCTAAGCGATTTATGCTCGCCAGATTGCCTGCAACAATAAAACAAAAAGGCATCTCAATGACAGTAACATTAGAATTCATTTTGTTTATCTGACTTATTTATTATGTCCATTACCCTTAAAATGCTGGTGGAGGAATACTTCAAAAGACTGGGAAGATAAAACAAATCAGAAACATTCCCTAGTCACCTATAGTCTCTGGGAGGTCCAAGAGCTCGTTGTGCTGCAAGTCAAGGTTGGTTATCTGTGTGCAATTCCCAATCTCCTTCGGTAGGTGCTCCAACTGGTTATGGGCTACGTCCAGAGTAATGAGGTTACATAGCTCCCCTGTAGGAAGACGCACGAGAACACACGGGAGACCATTTCCGATGCTTTAGTCAGTTCAAGGTGAGAGTTCGTTCACTTCCCCACATTTACCCCATCAAAGAACCCCACCTCATTTCCCCCCCCCCATTCCCTCTGTACAGAATCAGAATCATTTCGATCGCTAAGCGCACAAACCGTACAGGGATTTGTCTTGGTGACACTGATGCGGAGCTTTGGACAACTTACCAAGTCTCACAGTCGCAACAGGATCTCGCACACAGCGCAAACAGACATACTCTGGGGCCGCTGGACACGTCTCTTACATTCAAAATTCAATAATTTTTAGGAATGTGCTTTTGAGTAGTGAGGTATGCAGTACGGCTGCAGCTGAAGAGGGAAGTGTAATAAGTGACCATCGGTGCTTTGGTCTGCCGTACCATGAGAATGTTACACTGAGCAGAATGAGAAGTGTGAAGTGAAATATGAGCAAGGGAAAACCCACATTCAGGACGGAAAATTAACACCAGCCAAATGCTGTTACATTTTGGCTGTGGCTGGCAAGTCTGTCTCCCCTACCTGCCAGTTTGGCAGCTAACCAGTCGTCATTTAGAGGTCCTATTCTAATGTAAAAATCTAGTTGGCTGGTAAACTGGCAAAAGTGGCTGGTGATTTTTGGGATTTATTAAGTGCTATGGCCAGTAGACAAAAAAAAGTTTGCTTCCCACCCTTCCTATGTTTGTGGGAATGGTCCGATCTTCCCCCTTTCGTTTTTACCCACCTATCTCTGCGGGCAGCTGCTTAATCTTGTTCTCACGGATGCTGAGCATGGTGAGCTTGGACAGGTTTCGGATGTCCTTCTCCACCGCTGTGATGCGGTTGAAGCGCAGGTAGAGCGTGGTCAGCGATGTCACCCGGTAGACGACAGCCGGTATCTCTCTCAGCTTGTTGTGCCGGAGGTCCAGCATCCGCAGCTTCTTCAGGGAGTCCAGCGAGTCGGGCAGGCTGGTCAGGGAGTTCTCGCTCAGGGCCAAGGTGACCAGGCCCGAGAGGCAGCCCACCTCGGCCGGCAGGCTCTGCAGCTTGTTGCTGTACAAGTAGAGTTCAGCCAGCTGCGTCAGCTCCTTGATGGAGGTGGGCAGCATGTGAATGGACCGTTTGGACAGGTCCAGCCTCATTGAGTTCTCCTCCCGGCACTTGTTGAGCTCTTTGATCACCTCGGCATTGCTGGACTTCTTGCGCGTACCTGGCGCCGGGTTCGGTCGCTTTATCGTATTGTCAACGGAGAAGGCGACAGCTGGCGGTGCGCTGCTGGTGTCCTTCTTTCCTTCTTTGGCATCTTTCCCTTTGGTCTTGGTCTCCTTGCCACCGTCCTTAACTAAGCTGGCCAGAGCCTTGGCCTCCTTTTCCCTTTCTTTCCCCGCAGGACCACCTTTCGGGTCCTTTTCTTTCGAGTCTTTTTCTTTGCCTAAAGTACTACTCATGTCGACGTTATCGGGCCCCCTGCAGAGTTGCTCATGGGAGTCTCTCTCGTCAGGTTACTTATTCTGGAAAAAAGGGACACAGACAGCCAGGGAGGCTTTTATAGAAGAACACGTTGACACATCCCTGTGGAGGCCTACACATTTATGATTATCCTTAAAAGAAAGGCCTTGTGATCCAAAGGGTTTTTGATACTTTTGATACTTCGTTCCTTCGTTAAAATGCCATGGGAGAAAAAATCCTTTGAAGTAGCTGGATTGTGGCAGCCATGGGCCACATGCTTAAACGTTTGAAGCGCATACAATCCCTGGGCCTTCAGGTAGAAGTGAGTTCAGGCTGCAAAGGTCATCACGGTTTTCATCCTGTGTGGCTTTGCTGTTGAGGGAAAAAATGAAATACAGTTCAGTCTTACAATTTCAAATTCATGCTTATTACATTTGACATTTTCAGCGTTTAGGTGACACCGTTATCCAGAGCGGCTTACAATGATTGCCCGATGGCTTGGGGCCAGAGAGAGGTGTAGCCAGGACAGCTGACTGGTCAGGCTGAAAAAAAACAACCATTCTGGTCTTAGTGGCTTTGTCATTTGATGAAAAGCCATCATCTCTGCCTCTGTGCTCCGACACTGGCGCACTCTCCTCTTTGTTGTGTTTTGACTGACTGAAATGGACACCAATAAGTTAGTCAGGGATCCATCAACTCAGAGAGTTGTGTGGCGTGGACATGGTGGCGGCTACTTCAAATTACAAAGAAAAAGGGTGTTTCTTTCAACACTTTCCTTGGGTTAAAAATGATGAATCAATCCTGTATAATTTGCACCATTTTCCAAGTAAAGTGTATGAAACTGGATCATTTTAAACTTATGGGAAACCCACACTTGATGTCCATGGCAAGAGTAAGCAACACCTAGTGTGTATGGTGGCAAAGCAGGTAGCTGACAATCACTGGTGGGCCCTGATTAACGCACTGGCAGGATGGATGAATGGAGACTATCAGGCTCATGAATTTCACCTCTGGTTTTTGTTTGTTTGTTCCATGTTGCTGCTTGTTATATTTACAGAAAATCTTCTCAAAGTTAGTTATGGGGGTTCATTCATGAATTCAATCAATGTTAACAAGGGCCAATTTGAGTTGTTCAAAATTGTACATTTCAAATATATTCACAATCACTTAAATTACATTTAGGTCTTTATTTTTCAGTCATTCTGATGTAGTCAATATTATGAACATTTTCTAGTAATATATTAGGCTACTTAAGTAAAGATACCTATGTCAAACTCTCCACATTGATTCATAAATCACCAAGATTTCAGGCAACCAACAGTAAAGTAGTGCAAGAGCCAGAGCCATAGCACCCTGACAATATTCCTTATACAGCAGACAGAAAAAGAAACACTTCAACAGGTTTGGTTGGTTGACAGTGCCATCAGATACTTGGACTAGAGCGTGCTGTGCCTGTGACAGTCTAAGCAAATCTGTTGAACTTACTAGGCATAACCTCCCAGAAACTTACTCCTACTAAACAAACATGGCCCAGCGGGTGTTGACACTACTGTAAGCCTATAGCCCCACCTAAACGCTACATTCAGCTATTTGGCCTTCCCATAACGTCTGCCGCACAACAATCGCATTGATTATTTATGTCTGAAAGACATCCAGACGAAAGACACAAGCCTTCGGATCTTTACACAACAAACTGAGCCGGCATGTCTCTGGCAGTCCGTCTCTGTTTAGTCTCTGTTGCTGTTGTACCTCGGCGTTCGTCTGTATAAAAGCTCTCCAGCTCTAGTACGAGCTAAGCCGTTGCAAAAAGAGAGGCAGGTCTGGCTCAGGATCAGAGCTAAGTGAAAAGGTTAGGACTGCTGAGAGTAATCTTTAGAAGTGGCCTTCAAAGCATGAAGTCCCCACGACAACAGGTCGTATGACCTTTTGGGTAGAAGAAAAGGTGGGGTCAATAACAGCAGCACCCCTTTAAATGATAGAATACAGTGTGTTCTGTAAATATAAAAAGGCAGCCACCACTTTTGCTGGCCGTCATAAACAAGGCAATGAACATCAAAAACTGTGCGTAATAGGCCTACCTGTGTACCAAAAAACTATTAACATAATCTGAGTAGAGCCAGGCCAGCCTCATCTCAAGGACTATCTAAACCAAACTGTGCAAGCAACTTCCTTTTATGGTTCTGCTCTATATGGCCCAGCCCTGGGACACCATCCTCTGAGTAACAAACTGTATTTAAAGAGTCACTTCACTCTCAGTTTCTGCCATCCTCTGGCCTATTCTCAACTGTGCAAAAGACAAAAAGTTCTCAATCCAGTGGAGCAAATGATTTAAGTGAGTAGCTTTTTAGTACTTACAACTGCCGTTATGTGTCAAAGGTTAGACTTTGGCATGGGACTCAAGCTTCATAGTGTAGCCTTGTAATCCAAGATTTGTTTATCCTAGAGCCAGCTACTCTTCGGTCATGTTTGTCCTGACCATGAAAAGAAAGGTTTCGCCAAACCTAAGTAGGTGTATTCTTAACTGCATCTGTCAAATGTGCACAGAAGGGTTTTGTAAAACAGTGCAGTTTAATATGCAGGTGACCAAAGAAGCTCTCACTCCAGCAGAAGAAGAAAAAAACACTTGTGGGCGATTGCTGTTAGAAAAAGCACAGAGTCAGGGGTCATGCTGAATAACTTTCCAGTTATTTTTCATCCCTGACAACACACAAAAAGCTTAGGGCCAAGCTACAATTCCCTCAACAAATTTCAAAATTCTCTATGAGGAACAATCAATAGGAGAGAAGATATTTGACAATATTAGAGTAGTAGGCTAATTGTGGTGGTTCTTTTCAAGCCGTTCATTATGCCTTCCATGCGCAAGTACCACCCCATTTACTGTCATATGTAGCCTATGTGTTTTTTTCTGTTTTCCATGTTCTAGGAGTCACTGTTCACAGCTCCTGAAACAGCAATCAGTACAAAGTTGTGTGTTTGTCAAATAAAGTGTTCTACCCTCATCGATGACCAGTGTTGAAGCCTCTGAATAGCATGGATGTCACAACTGGACAACAGAGTCTTATTTATCTTAACCACAGCCTTCTCAAAATAAGGAGAAGAATATGCAGCAATAAAAACATAACATTGTATTAGTTGTGCACAAATTGGTGGCATTTCTTGGGAGTAATACAAGAAGTAAGTAAGTTTTGTACTGCAAATTACACTGTGCACGGTACTTCGTATGCCTGTGTGTCTATTCCAAGCTAAGGGATTAATTTAAAGTTCTCCTTGTGCAGTCAGATGGCTTGGATCATTTGATAATGTTAAACCAATATGATTTTATTCCAAAATGGCCGTGCACTATCCATTTTGTGAGTACAATAAAGCTGCAAAGACTAGACCTCTAGGGAAATGCTCACTAAGTAAATGTAAATATGAGGCACTCTCATGCACAAGTTTTGAGTGGATAATGTATGTGTACCAACAACACATATCAACAGCACCATGGAACACTACTACAGGCTTGGACTTCTTGCACTTTTAACCCACACAGAGACTAATGATGCCTCCATTAGGGATATCTTGGGCCCCATCTAATAACGCAAATGCATTTGACTAGGCAAGACTGCCCAATGTTCTCCAACTTGTGTCTCCATCACAATGACTATTTGATCAAATAAGAAATGCATCAATGTTAGCTAATGAGGCATTACAGTAAAATTCCCAATGAAAATGGGACCAATTAAAGTGCTACGACGGGACAGATGCACCACACCAGACTACGTCACGAAATACCTGCAAACTAGCTCCTGTGTTTTTCCTGTCACAGCACTAATAACACAATGCAAGATAGTCACAACAAACCTTGAATAGCCTTGCCTCTCAGATTCAATGCTTTTCCATACCAGATCAATGGCAACCAAAGATCATAGATGAGGTGGCGACTGTCTGCTACTAACGTTACTACACCAGCCTCCACAGGATGTAGCTAGCTCGGGGCTGCGCGTGCCAATGACAAATCCGCGGAAAGAGATTATCGACAAAACGGTGCCCGTTCGGGGAAGTCAAGTCACCTTTCAAGATTAATCGATTTACATAAGAGAGACCCGTGCCTTGGGAACACATACCGGGATTACAGATATTTGTGTGACAATAATGCCTTGAATATAGGCTGCACACAAGCTTAACCCAACGTTAGCTAGCTAATTGTCGAGCCATCTAACGTTAGCTGGATATCTGTGCCTTAAAATTGATTGGGAGAAAAGCATCTACAACATTCCCCTCTGACATTCATTCTTCAGAAACACCCCGCTGCAGTGACTGTCTAAACCGGCTAGCAGGACTGACAACAAGGCAGGAAATAAAAGAGCAAACGTTAAACGTCAACAGTAATGCAAACGTCAGTATGCTAGGTTGCTAACTGGCTAACGTTAGCCAGCAAGCTAGCTGACTAGCTAACTGTGCTTCAGCGAGCGAGCCTTCGAGTCAAGCGGGGGAGCGACAGCCACGTCCTAATCAACATCACTGGCGAAATCAAATGCGTCTACATATTCGCTGGGATGGTAAAGCGGGTGTCAGGGGTTTCCGATCACCGACAGATCCGCTCCCACTGAGCGGCTGTAGCCCAAGCTAACGCTGCCCCTGCCCCTGCCAAGCGGGCTGACAGTGTTTGGCGGTAGGCCCGAGCAGAGCAGCTGTCAGCCGTGGAGCAGCAGCCCGGCCAGTGAGCTCAACCGAGGGGTAACGTTGCGGCAGCCAGTCGTGCGCAATCGGGTACGCCGT
>OMOV01045660.1:15691-25951 GCA_900312565.1 Beryx splendens | reverse complement strand
CTCCTCCTGCCTCTGTCATCCTCTACCTCTCTCCTCTGTCTCCCTCACCCCCTCTCCTTAAGACAAGCCCCTGGAGCCGGGCGTGTTGACAGGGCTTTCTCACTCGGATGCAGCCAGGGGGATGCTGATGTGTCCCGGGCCGCAGAGAAGCATCACGGCATGCGACGCCACCTCAGCCCCCGCTCTTAACGGAAACCCGCAGGAGTACCTGATGTGCCGCTCGGAAAGAGAATGAAAAGGAAGGGAGGCTGTTCAAAGCCTTCCTGAACAATTATTGCTACCGTGTTGATGGCTTGTGATGTGCTGCTGTCACAGCGATGAGGTACAGTCTAGGGTTTTCAGCGTGTTGGCTGTCCCACTTCTGATTGCTGTTGTCAGTCTTGATTGCTGCAGATCAGCACCAAGATACACCAGGGACGTGACAGAGCCCAAACCTCGGCACGGGCAAATGCCAAAAGCCTGAACCTTGGAACCAGGCAATTCAGGGGCAATTCTCATGCTGAATAAATGATTCATCCTCTATAAAAACTTGTGAATGTCAGAGGAAGATGGAAAATTGTGTTTGCAAGGTTTATCAGCACGCGGGTAACAGCAGGATATGATTATTGAATGACTGTCTGCAACATACATTTCTGAACATACAATGTGAAACAGAGAGATATGGTGCAAGGGAAGGAGGCAACAGAGGAGAACAGCGAAGACGTGACAGATTCAGGGGATGTGTGAATAGAGAGAAAACCCGGCTGTGGGATGAGATTTAGGCCACACTGGGTTTTTTAATCGCTTGCACAATATGCAACGTGTCTGCTACCTCAGATGTCCAGCTGCTGCTATTCTCCTGGGTAGCGCAACTGCAATCAAATTATGCTGTGACTCCTTATGCAGAACATGCTATTATTTTCCCAAAGCAACAATCTGATCATTCAGCGTCCCTAACAAGCAGGCTTAGAAATCCCTCAGTGTTCACGGTATTTTCCCAGGTTTTGTAGCAAATTGGACTGAGGGATTGAATCAGCTTAACCTTTCACCAGTAATCATAGGTGATTATGAGCATTTGGACATCCCGCTATTCAGCATTGTAGAGAGGGGCGGCCACTAGTCAGTATTCAATAGTGGGGAGGGTTATCAGACTTATAGATTTTGCTCCCACACAATTTTCAGCTCAATAGGTGAAAAAATGAATCCTTGTTAAATAGCTCAATTTTTGAGAGGTAGCATGTTTTTGAGCTGTAACTGGTTCAAACAGTTAGAAAGGAATAAGGATAAAATGAATTCACCAGGCTTATTTACAACAACCAAGATCCATGTTGTAAATTAATAACTCCTTTATCTATATATCTATCTATCTATCTATCTCCTTTTGGAAATTCTTTTTATTTGAAGCATTCACCCAACTAGTCTATAGCCTTAGTTGTTCCGTGTTCTAACATAACAGATGGATTTTCTAAAAATTTCAGCGGACAGATTTTTTTTCCATCTTTGTTTCCTTGACAACACATCTAAACAAGGAATGGTCTCCCAGACAACAGGTCTGAAAGTACCACAAGTATCACAGTGCGTATGTGTGAGCAAAGAGGTGAGAGAGACGGAGAAGGAGAGGAAAAGAAGCGAGGGAGAGAGAGAGAGAGAAAGAGAGAGAGTCTAGTGTGAGTAGTATGGTATTTTTCTCCTACACGGCCTTGATTAATTTATTTGCTGTACAGTACATAATACAGTACACCCCTCCCATCAAATTTGGTACCAATGAAATAATAGGATAATCTATTTAGTCAAGGCTCCATTCACTCAAAACTATTAACCAGATGCTTTCCGAGATGAGACAATTCCATTACTCTTGTTTCACTGTGAGACTGCCAGCTGGATTCTTTTCATCACCAAAACGCTGCTCTCTGCGTGAAACAAATAGCGTTTTTACTGGATATGGCTGGGAATATGTTTCCTTCACTGCGAACACTCTGCCCCGCCTCAGATACACTCAACGGCAAACAGGGCCATGAATTCATCCCGCCATCTGTTATTGACCCGTCCTCACTCCCGTAGATGACTGCATCGTCTGACAGTCTCATTGTTTTGCTGAAAATTTCTTCATCTCCCCTTGCTCGCTCTACTGTAACAGTAGTTATTACAAAGGATTGCTTCTATAGCTGACTCAGTGGAAAAAAAGGCTATTAAATGGCTGATTGTGTCTGTTATTTGCATTGAGGCAGCATCTCTCCTCTCAGCAGACTCGTAGGTGAGGCTCTGAAGTGAGGGTCAATACAGCGGGTGAGTGCCTCTGCACTGTTATTAAGAGGACAGGAAACATGGAGAGATCAGCCTCTTAGTGGCCTCTGAGCGGGAACGCCGCAGCGCCTGAGACATAAAAAAAAGCCACAAGAATTGAATGGAGATGTCCCACATCAACAAATAGCGCACAAGGCACCGCGCATCATTGAAGGAAGTATTTTCTTTCTAAACTGAATTCGTTTTATTGATTTATTCATTCAGCAAGAAATACATGCATTCTTTACCGGTGCATAATAAATAAATTCCACGTACAAAGACAGAACCTTACTCTCCCAGTAGAGAACAGATTCGTGGAAGCCGGGCCTCTGTTGTGCTGCATTCCCGTAGAGCTTCCTCTGTCTGTATGGATTAGAGAGAAGCGAGCTGGAAAACTTCTGAAACAAAACAACACCTATACTAACGCCTCTCCAAACTCACGACCATGCATACAATAGATAGAGGGCTGTTTTCAATATTGGTTATACATATTTAATGACGCCCAAGGTGTGCATTGATATGTGCATTCAGAAGCACATTGTCTTTGAGGGTCAACATTAGACTGAGATGGAGCGTTGCTTCAAAATAAATATTACACCTGGATTTACCAAGCTGTACCAAGTGGGGACGCCAGGCAAAAAAAGTCCTAATCATATACATACCTTGATATCAACTTTTTGTGCCACGTGTTCATGTGTTGGAAATGCTCGAGTCAGAGTGAATCTCTGAATTCAGTATGAAGTATGAAGAAATGTTGGGAACATCTGAGTGAGCCATGTTCCACATTGGATCTCAAGCTCATGTTTTATGGCAGAATAATGAACACAAAGACAGGCTGTAAGTGTGAACATATACGTTAGCCAGGAATTCATTACCCTGGAAAAACCAAGAAAATGTTCTATTGGGAACCCACATTAGACCCCAGTAGGACCTTTTTACCAAAACCAACTTGTAGATGTTTCTCCAAGTTTTCTTCATAAGTTTTGAGTCAATCCCCCATTGAGAGTAATGAATTATCAATGTTATACTTTCAAGCACTGCCAGCGCTCCCCATATAGAATATGGGGGAATATAGAAGATTGTGAGTGCTCCTGGCAGTGGCATTACAGCAGATAGTTCTCTATTCAGTAAATATTCATATGGCCATACAGGTGGTAATCTGTGCAGAGACATATCTGTGACCACCACATCTGTCAGTTGAGTTTGCGGTGCATCTGGCCTGTGTTGTACCGTAGCCAGTTTCTCTAAATAGAGATCGAGTTTTCGCATCCCCAGCTACCGCCCCCCCCACTCCCCCATACCCCCTCTGCTCTACACACAACACATCCTCACAACAGTGCCAAGCAGCCCAAATTAAATCAGGCTTAAATAAGATATATCTCCATCTCTGTGTGCTAGGATGGACTGATCCTCACAGCAGCGCTCTGACATTTCTCTCAGGCCGCGGGACGCCGCTGAAGGATTACCTCAGTGGGAGTGGGCCGCATTAGCCAGCCCATGACGACTCACTCTATTGATAGCCGTGGCAGATACACCTCAGCAAGGAGCCCTCGCGTGGCCCGTGGAGAGAAGGGGAATGAGTATAAATTGTGGGTGTCAATTTCAAAGGGGAAAGCTGGTCATCTGTAAAAGAAAAGATGTATGAGCACATAAGGATGGGTAATTCCACTCCTCTGCCAGGAGAGGACGAAGAGTGGATGACATTCCCTCCTCTGGCCTGTGACGGGACTTCAAAGTTTCTCCTTCTGCCTCTTTATGTCTCTCTGTCTCTCTCTCCATCTTTCTCTCTCTCATTTATCCTCTATCTCTCAATTGCTCCTTGGCTTTCCTTCACACTCACCAGTAGACAGAATTAGACCCAGACAGCCAGACAGAAGGAGAGGCAGACAGTCAGACAGATGCACACACATGGACACATACCCTCCCATTGATTTGCCCTCTGAGTTGTGAGTCGCCGAGCCGTTGTTTCTCAGCGTTAGAAAGTGAAGGGAGCGTTGACCGAACTATCAATCAGCAGCGAGAAAAAAGTAACACCTTTTTCCGTAACAGGCCCGCGCACTATCTGTCAGGCGATGCATAGCATTCTCAAGGTCACATCAAACTGACAGCTGTGCCAGAGCAAATGTTGAACACCTTCTGATGCAGCCTTTACAAATTTGTTTAATGAGGAATTGATTTTCGCTCCTTCTTTTTTTTGTGTGACCGAGGCAGGCTGTCCCTCAGGCCTGGTAACAGCAGGCGGTTCAGCTCCATAGGAGCAACAATCAGAAGGAGGAGAGCTGGTTACCCTGAGAACAGGCAGTAAGAAGCAGCTCACTGGGCAGAATGACTCACAGATAGGGCCATTCAAACGCACATGATGTCTGCGGCTGCAGCTTGCTTCTTTCACACCACACTAGGCTGCTGGGCTTGAACGGATAGACTTCTCTAATGCTAATGTGTTGTAGCCTAATGTTGTGGAAACAGATGGAGCTCAGTCATCAGGGTTGAATGAAACAGTAGACAGAGAGGTGGAAAACATGCTTTGGAGTGTGAGTGATCTCATCAAAACATCAGAGGGATCAAATACAGCAGGTCTGCTGCTTTTAAGTTGGGGTGTCTGGACAGAGGAAATATGAATAAAACATGGAGGAAGTCTGAAGGAACATGGCTGCCAACCGAATGGGAGGTTTGGAATATCTAAGCAAAACATTTATTCATGACCAATGTAGTGAATGCAGAATGTTGTTTAAAGGAGGAGAGGGGCGCTGACAGGAATAGTGAAATACAATTGATGGATCACAGCATTATTGATTGCTTAAACACAGGGATTTACCTGCCATTGACTGAAATGCACATAAATCATCATCATCATTTCTATTCTGTAGGCTGCAGCCAATAAGGAGAAAAAATGCCTACCTGAGAGGATGTCATCTAGGCTAAAGAATGCACTTGGCCTTCGTCCCCTTTGACAATAACTCACAAGAGATGGTCAAGACTTTTTAAATGGGTTAATGAAATCTCGGACTGTACGCAGCTGAGGAAGGAGCTATTGATCCCACGGTGGGGAGGAAATCCTATATCACCATGCCAATTCAGATTCATCACTGGAATCGCTGTATGACATCGCTTTGCATAACGACGGTGATCGCACCCTCTCTGGGAGAAGTATGGAATAATAATTAGGGAATGATGACTCAAAGTCAGAAAACAAGTGCAGCCAATATAAAGGAAAACGTGTTTACCAGTCAGTTCAAAGTAATATAAGCAAGATGGAAGGAGGATACAGAAAACTAATCAGATGATTTCTAGAGTTTCTATCTCCCGTATCACCTCGCTATTTGTCTTGTCAATAATAGGCATTCATCTACATCGTGATGTGCCGATTGCCTAGAATAATATATGTTCCGCCAAATGTGGTGAGTGGCTTGATTATTCTCACTGAGGGGAAATGCTGACAAACATCTTTCAGTGGCCTGTTGGCTTCGCTGGGTCACCCAGCAAATCAATGGCTTCATCCATGCTAGAAATTTTCCCAGATATTACCTCTATTAAAGTAGGAAAAAAAGGCATTTTTGTTTCACCAGGAAATGGCCCTGGACAGTCATGATTGACATGTCTTCAGACTTGAACAACTCGAGGTGCGGATCTGTCAGCAGTGATCCACGCTAAGCCCTGGCAGAATAAGCCTGGGATTGGAGCAACTAGAAGTCCAGCTGGGGTGGATGTCTCCACTGTGACATTGTAGACTATGACAGGCTCCTGTTCTCCCACAGACAGGAAGAATTTATGGAAATGGAAACGGATTGTTGAGACGGATGGGAGCTGATCATTGTCTGTCCCATGCAGCAATCAGGTGGAACCCTGCAGGGCTGAATTTAAAGCAAATGTGCCCTATAAATCTCCAGGCTTCTCTGGGCAGCCTAATGAAAACTAATAGACAGGCTGTGAAAGGAGCCATCCATTCTCCTCATTTCCCCGCCCAATAACGGGTTACTTTTTCCTGTCGGTGGCGAGGTAAAGCTATAAAGTGTTTACATGCAAGTTTCTCTAGGGGAAAGTCACTTAAAATGTAAACAAGCCCAGAACCAGACTTCTTTAATTATTGATGTCACCTAAATATGGACGTAGAGCACAGCCGGTGTTAAATATAGGGTTCACTGTGTTTTAATCTGTTTTACATATTTTGGCAAGACAGCTTGAGGAGCAGAACATGATATCGTCTAACTGTGAAATTCCCCACAGCTTTCCCGCAGGTAGCATTGCTTATCGTGCATTCGCTGATCCCCCAAACAGCTTGTCTGTGTTTTCATGTGTGTTGGTGTTTGTGGTACATGGTACAACAGACGAATAAATTCACCAGGAATTGGACGATTGATATTTATATACACGTGCGTATATGTGGATGTGCCTGCGTATGTGTGTTTGTGTGTTTATGTGTGCTCCTCTGCATATAATAACATCTTAAAGATATAGTATGTCTTAAACTTTTTATTAAAAATACCAATGGCAAGCTCTAAAGGTATTTTTTATGATATCTTTTTAATCTGGCGTTTAATTAAGGTTAGCTCTGTGTACGTAATGATTTTCTGTTCATACTCCTCTTTTTTCTCATTCTTTTAGTCTTAATAACCTGTTTAATTTTATTGAATCACCAACTTTTATTGAAGCATCAGCTATTTTACTGCTTGTTAAGAATCTATGATTAACTTTGGTTTCTTTCATTTCTTCTGTTTTTATTTATTATGTGAAGCACTTTGGGCTACAATTCTGTATGAACCGTGGTATACAAATAAAGCTATTATTTTTGTTCAGAGAGCAGGGACTGGGACTCATCCCCAGTGGAACCACAGGGAAAGAGGTGGAGAGAGGGGGGGGAAGAGGGAGACGGGAGGCTGCTGGTGATCTCAGCCTGCAGATAGGCACCGCCGAGACGTTTCCCAAATAGAATGTGACTTTGATTTCTCACCTCATTTCACTCTCAGCTGTCAGATAGGTTTCCGCTCAGATGACATCTTCTTCACAACGATGCGCAAAAATGTGGAACGGCTCAGAAATGAGGCAGCTGCTGCCCTACATGCCGGGCTGTCTCCGTGACATCATCACCTCTGCTGCTCTCCTGTGACTCAACAGCATCGACAACAACAGTACAACAACAAACTTGAGCCGGAGTCATGCAAATAATGTGTACCCTTCCCCCATCTTCTCCCCCAAAACACACACTCAAACAGACGCACACACCATCCTCGCCCTCATCCCTATATCTGCTTCTTCATCTCTCTGTGAGTAATAGTGACCCATTTATCTTTCATGTATCAGCTTCTTGGCTTTACCTGTGGAGACAAGTTGATGCACAGCCATCTACTCCTGAGAGTCTCAGACAGAAGCTCCATTAGTGACCTCTTTAAACGAGAGATGTTTGACGTCGTAATGCATACAGCGCACATAAATGAGGCATACTGAATCGACTTTTGTGTTATGATTTTAATCAATAACTCACCTACTATGCATGCTCCTTAATGTATTTATGAGATGTGTATGGTTTGTGTGACAAAAGCCAAGGTTACCAGCAGTGCTTTTGAATGTAACTCGTTATAATGATGCAATATAGTGTGCATTGAGGAAAACATATCGAACTACTGTAGGTAGGTCTCTTGTCTGTTATAGGTGTATAATTCACGCCGAAATGTGTTTACAGCACCTGAGATGGTGTCAGCCCAAGGTGTCCCTTGTGGAAAATGATGAAAAACAATGCCAACAAATGACTATTTCCAGCTGACCCCAAATCCCCCGTGCAGCCTGACCACATGAATAAGATATGTGTCTTGTTCCGTAACTCCATCCTGTCATTTCTCTCAACCATCTTCTGGTCTTGAATCCCCGGGGAGCGGAGCAGGATTGGAGAGTATAACCCAAGTCCCTGGCAGACTGACCAGTCCAGAGGATAAACTCACTCACACTGCAGTCTTTGGCTATAGATTTATTAGCCATTGGGGACAGCTCTGCAACAGTATCTACTACAGCCTTGTGAGGAGAACATATCTGACCCCTGATTGGCCTGTAAGAGACACCAGCAAACTGCCTGTCCTTGTGAGGGAGTATTAGGTAAACGGAGACTCTGAAACAATGTGCCTGTGGATGCTGGACCGGGCCCTTTTCTAACCTGTTAGCAGTCACCCCTCCGGCGTCATGAGGCTTACACACTGCCAGCTCGCCTTGTATTCCAGAGCTGCACGTCTTGGCGATGAATACTATCTCAATGAGACAGCTGGGTGCTGGTACTGGTCTCCAATGTTTCATCAACAGGGATTCATGTGTTATTCATTTGCTCGGGTGGCTGGCCCGTAGCCACGTAATGACTGTTGATCAGTGCAGTTGTATTCCGGATTGAGATTTTCACCCTGGTAAACTATGCTGTTCATTATTCCTTGGGCGTCCCACAGTGAGGCACAATGCCACGGTTAAAACCATATGAATAACCTAATCAAGTCTACATCCTCAGGAGCTATAGCTGGTTTATAATCAAATTATAATCAAATTCTCACGGAGCATCATAAAACTCTGTTCAATAATTCAAATAGCAAATATGATATTACCAGGCCTTGTTTATGAATTCACCACCCTGCCACCCATAAATGTGCACTTTCTGCCCCAGAGCAACTCTGACTTGGTCCTTCAGCTGGAGAAGTCGGAGAGCGCTGGCAGCCGCAATATTAAAAAAGGGGGAAGCCACTTGCCGGTTCTGCAATATAAGTGGAAATATGGGCACCTTAGAACAGCTGGGTTATGAATAATGGAAGCGGGTTGCCCTTGATATTCATGGGAGGGGGAACATTCTGCCACTCAAAAACAGAAAGGGAAAGTTCACAACCTCTCTCTCTACTTCCCTTTTCCTCGGTGCCTATTTGCACACGCGCCCGTCAGACGCTGGTCAGAAGAGAGACAGCGGTAACAGCGGCGGGTGCTGCAGGCCTTTGGTTGAATTCACTTGTCTCTTTTATCCCTTCTTTCCATAAGAGGTGCAAATCTAAAACACTGCGGGAGAGGGATCTGTTACAGTTTGTGACAATAAATAAATAAATAGACCACACGCTGCTTTTGCTGCTATGAATGTTTGCAAGTTTAGTAAGAGAGGTCAAGCTCTGGAGGCCGCGAGACAAGAGGGGTAATTTTGTCATGATATTGTTGATTATTTCTGAGCGAAAAAGAAAACATTTCCTGCAGCAAACTGCAATGAAACTTTGCTAAATTGCTGAGAAACAATGAATAACAAACAATGAATCGTATTTTTTCATCACACTCTTCTTCCTTAAAGCCTTCTAAATTATCCACATCGATTTAACTTGCTAACTACTCCCCCAAAACACAC
This sequence comes from Beryx splendens, assembly GCA_900312565.1. Classification (NCBI taxonomy): domain Eukaryota; kingdom Metazoa; phylum Chordata; class Actinopteri; order Beryciformes; family Berycidae; genus Beryx; species Beryx splendens. The sequence continues at coordinate 16,341 of OMOV01045660.1, read as the reverse complement.
GAAGATGAATGTGTCCTCAGGGATTCCCAAAGTGTGGCGCGCACACCCCTTGGGGTGCTCGAGTTGCCTCTAGGAGGTGCGCGGGGGGGGAAATGTAATGGTGGTGTAATATTATCACGATCGTCCTTGGTTTTGTCCTCTTATGGTTTTGCCATTAAGTGTTGCAGGAGTTTAAGTAATTACTAAGTAGATTAATTTCATTTTAATTGTCAGGCTCGTGTTTCAGACGTTTTCCAAGCCTTTTATCCAGCTGTAGCAGTGGAGATGGTGTCTGGCATAGAGGTCTGCAACCCGACCCGAACCCGGCGGGACCCGAGACTGTATGTCGACTCGGTTGTTTTTTTTTCATGCGTGGAAAAAAGCACAATGTTTTATGCTTCTTGCTTTCTCCTGAAGCTCTGTGTCACACACACACAGCCCCTCTCCCTCTGCTGAGCGCTGCAAAGTGCCTCTCTCTCTCTCTCTCTCTCTCTCTCTCTCTCTCTCGCTCTCTCTCAGGCTGAGCCACCTGCGCTGCACTTGAAAACCCTCAAATGGATCGTCTTTTTGTCCATGTTATCTGTTTCTGAGCCGATGCATGTGTCATCCTCTTTGTTCTTCACGTGGTGGATCGTGTGTAACTTTAATTTGATTCAAATTACTGGTGTTTT
>OMOV01045660.1:3561-15671 GCA_900312565.1 Beryx splendens | reverse complement strand
CCGCACTCTTCGTCCACCCCCCACCGCCCCCCCCCCCCCTGCCCCGCCCCCCACGTGCCTCTCTCTCTCTCTCTCTCTCTCTCTCTCTCTCTCTCTCTCTCTCTCTCTCTCTCTCGCTCTCTCTCAGGCTGAGCCACCTGCGCTGCACTTGAAAACCCTCAAATGGATCGTCTTTTTGTCCATGTTATCTGTTTCTGAGCCGATGCATGTGTCATCCTCTTTGTTCTTCACGTGGTGGATCGTGTGTAACTTTAATTTGATTCAAATTACTGGTGTTTTCATTTCCGTAACCGCTATGTTATATGGTTAATTGTAATTTAAACTTGATGCAATGTTTCTTTAATGTGGCTGAAAATATGACAGCATTTTCCCCATCTTCTGTCATGATGGGCCTGTCTGAGCCTGTGCGTGTGTCCCCGCCCTCACCCATCCTCTCTGCTCTTTAAAAGTGACGGCTTGCGCATAAATTTGTTGCAATTTATTGAAACTTTGTTGCAGTTTCAGTTTGAATATGAGAGCGCATTGTTGCGATCTCTTGAATATTTTGTCACGTTTGTTCTGATTATTTTTACATGATTAAACTTCATGCCTTTAATGCGGCTATAAATAGGCTATGTTGCGTTTTGTTTTTTTTTGAAGGGGTGGGGGATTGGGGGTGCATCAACCCGGTCTAACACTCAGTTGCTGAAGAAATGTCTTTGTATTATTAAATAAGTAAACTAAATATATTGCAGACACTCCTCAGATACTCCTGTTAAATATCATCAATATATGATGCATTCCGCCTTTTTAGATGTACCCACTTTCCCTCAACCTGCCTCGTCTACTTCTACTTAGTGATTTACTACGTTTCCCAGAAAGCCTTTTGACAAGCCCCCGAAAACAGGCTTGAACTTGTTGCTTTAAACTGTGTTTTTTTCTAATGTGTAGGTGGAGAGAGCAATAGCACTAAACGAGCGAAAGGTTTTCCAATCAGGAAAAAGCGAGAGTTGGGCCCCTCACTCAAAACGCAACATGTCTTGTGGCTGCATTGCATTCTGGTCTATTGAAGCTACTGCCGGTGGAGAAATTGGTGTCTCTGCCTCTTTTATGATGGATTTCTCCTTGTATGATTGTTGAATGTCAGTGCAAAATGGACAGTCTGGAAAGAAGCCCCCGTCGCTCTTTGATTCCGAGGGACTAACACCAAAACTGTTTACTGTTGATGTGTCAGACAGGTGAAACATTTTCTCTTATCAAACATTGTAGCTGTGCTGGAAATATGGCTGCGTTTGGCCATTTGTCATCAGGAATAAGAAATGTAAGGTGTATTGCCAATAGTTGTTTTTTTAAAACCGTGTTTAAATGTTTTAGGGTGGATTTTTCCTTTAATATTAATACCACATGCGATATATTCATCCCAAAACCCATGTTTGGAAATGCATGCATGGAGCCAGTTACACTGAGCAAACTGTCTGGAAGACAAGCATATTTTCAGAGACATATTATAGAGTAGAGTTGTCCAGCAGGACTTCATTGAAGTAACTTGTCTAGAGGCCAAACAGGTGTGTTTCGGAGCCTGGAGTAGCTTGTCTGAAAGAAAAACATATGCTGTGAGATACAGTAGTATATTAATTTGTTTTTGCTTGGCTTCTAGCTGCAGATTTCCCTACAGGGATCAATAAAGTATCGTTATCACATTATTTCATCAAGTTAAGCTTTTGTTCAAACTCTTGATATTCTAATCTAGTTTCACCACATCCATTTTAATCATATTGGATGCGTCGGTATATGTGTCAGTGAGACCTGAAAGAGGTGAAGAGGAGTCAATCGCAGCGCCGCTCCCTTTCATTTCTCTAAGGGCAAAAGCCTGAACCAAATATGATGTTCAAATACATTCCAGCAGATTGAATGTTCATTGATCTCCTAATAACTTTTGTCTTATCGCTTTTTCATCAACAAAGTGACACGTCAGTTTACTCCAATTACCATCTGAATTTCATGGTGCTTAGTCGTCGCCCTGTTTCCACCCCAGGTGTGAAAAGGTTGCGGATGAATAGTGTTTGCCGCGCTTTTCTTCTACAAAACCGTAACACCGGTGTTCACGATAGGACTGCAGAAGTAAGAAGAAGTTTCGCACCGCACTATCTCCTGCAGAGCGTGCACTCACTGGTCAATACGTCAAGCTCTTGCCAGTGATGTGATTTGTAAGCAGAGCATAAAACGTAACATCCCATTGCGTCTGATACATTTGAATATAGAGGCGAGCGATTAACAGAGAAATCATGCATGAGTGAGCTTGCTTACCAATCTGCTCTGTGTATTAGCCAAAACATCCATATATTAAAGCTTGCTGAGCTTAATGAACATCCCGGCCTTATTGATGATCCCATTGTTGTGTGGAGGAATTTACATAATCGCTACTTTACAGAGATTAAATTTGCCTCCATTAAAACATAGGCTACCTCTGTTTCTCTTCAGTTTCTCCTGTTTAGCTGAGATGGTAATATTGTCTCATATACTTGTTTGTGTTTTGAGAGGAGAGAGAAATCAACTTTTTTTTTTAAATCGCTTTTTTTGAACAAATTGCGAGCGGCGGAGTACAAAGTGTATTTTTTACCACTTTCTGCTCCCTGTGTCGCATCATCATTATATCTCACAATATTTTCTGCTGAGACAGGAACTTGCAGAGAGTGTTTTTATGTTCTGGGGAGTGGCGAGGGAGGAGGGGGAGGAGGAGGAGGAGGAGGAAGGAAGCAGGGAGATAATAGTCTGAAGGCTGTGTCAGTGGTAGGCAGGCTTCAGAAAACATCAGGGCAGCATTTCTGAGATAAAAACAGGTGTACCACCCTATCATGTCCTGAGAGCAACTTTGCTTTGATATGCTCTAAAGAATCCCTTCATGTCAAAGACTGCACCTTTTTCCTCTTTCCTTTTTCCCCCCTTTAATGACAGAACGCGTTGCTCTGCGAATGTTAAATCAGGGTCAGTGTCGGTTCAGAATTTGTGAATTCTAACAAATTCAGTGAGTTTGCATTTGAATTGTACATGAAACAGCATGTGGAGCCTGAATTTGAAAGTTGATCTAAAGGAAGCCGAATACAACTTGAGTTAATTAATATATGATATCCTCCTCTTGAGAGCCTCTGAAAAACCATTTTACTATAAAAACAATAATACTATAACTAAATACAGTGTAGGAAGGTACAGGTTACTAAATTTCTCTGAATCTAACTGATTTGAACTCAAATTCAATATCAAATTCAGCTGGAAATTCAGACAAATTCACAATTAAACACCAGCCCTAATGAAACAATGTCAAAAGTGAGAACATGATTCATTTGTAATTGTAAAGAAGACTCTGTATAGGAAAAAGTGATGCAAAAATGGCAGTAACTGTTGCATTTTTCTTCCTAAAACAGCTGAATATTACTACTGCATTGTGAAAATGAACAGTGTGATGAGAGACGGGATGGGGGAATATGTAAGAGACGGCCCATTGTCACACCACTGACAACCAATTGGGCTTCTGTATTGAAGTGAATGAACTGCAGTAATATGAGGCTTATGAGCATACGTACATGTGAGAGACAAAACAATGCTGCACAGCTAGGAGATAATCTGTCCCCTCTGATGTCACTGTCAGACAGCAGACTCATCTCAGCTCATCCAGTTTTCAGACACAGTCAAGCACACCAGCACATCATTATGAAACCAGACATACATGCATGCATGCACTGGTCACACCCACACACACACACACGCACGCACCACGCACACACACACGCACACACACACACACACACACACAAGGGCACGTCCACTTGCATGTAATGGAAAACAGCAATTCCTAACATAGCTGAATGAAGACCCATTTGCCAATTCTTGATTAATTTGTTTGTCCGTTTACTCAAACGCATGAAGAATTCAATTAATTTCATAAAGTGGAACAATATTGGACCTAATCAAAATAAATGAATGCACAAAACCAAATCATCGCTGTTTATTATAAAAACAAATTTCTCCAGTTTTGTACGATGCTCTCCAATATCCACGAGCTGACCTGTTATTCCCAGTTAATTAAAAGACATACCCAGTTATGCTCAACTTAGCCATTCAATTGGCTCTGGCATATCACAGCCGAGGCTCCTCCATCAGCATGTTCTGACTGAAATAAGCATGACAGAGGCCCAAAATACACCTTACCTTAGATGCCATGGTGGAAAGTCATGCAGATTAAATTATTAAATTATTATTAAATATTACACAAACACACACACAAATGATATGTCTGATAGATAAATAGATAGATAGACTTTCAGGTACTAGACCTATACTTGGCACAAGCATAAGATTCCCTTATTATTATTGATTAAAAATAAGATGCTTTATATTTAATTCTTCTTTATTTTTTCATCACAATGGTTTCCTACCAACCATTATATAAAACAACGTGTCATGCCTAACAACACCTCTGTGCTGCTCTAAAATCCCTGTGAAATCACTTTAAAGCGCAGACTCATCGCAGGCTTGTTGCTTAATTTTACAATATATTTTCACCGGCAATATTCACCCTTTATAAGTTTTATACAAGCTCAGTGTAAGCTCAAACTATAACACTGTGTAATAGTTTTGTTTTTGTCATTTGGGGGGAAAGAAGATGAACTTTTAAGTGTGTTCAGTGCTTATTGGGCCGACGTGCTAAATAGAGACGGCTGCGGCTCCGGCTCCTGAGACCGGCCCTCCTCCACAGTTACAGACTGACATCGACTTGTTTTGCCTCCTCCCTTCCTGTGCTATAGACCCATTGAGACCTGCTCTGCTGTGCCATCAGTAACCTATACAGCACCGCATGTCAACTCACAAGTGACTGCCACAAATATCAGACAACCCGGATGAGACACTTTATCACATTTCATTGCTTTTCAAACGTATTCCAAGACAAGGACAATGTGATTTATTATTTATACTCCCAAAGCCACCTTATCCTTCTCTGCCACTGGACCCGCTAAAAATAAACAATTCATTTAGGACTCCAAAGCACAGATAATGGATGCTATGTGCTTTATCCAGTTTGGCATTGTCATCTTAGACATAATGTGCATTGAAGTACAGTGAATATATAATATATTATTTAATAATAATGCCAACCAAATCTCCTAAATTAACCTTGATTGAGAACTTGCCCTTTCTTGCTTGGGGGGAAACGTTCATTTTGTTATAGTATGATGCAGAAATGCAAAATCAAGAAAGAAGTCTAGTTAAATAATCATTGGACTGCATGCAGCCTTGAACTGTGTATATTTTCTGTGCCTTTAATTTAAAGCAATTACAGGTCTCAGAAGCCAACGGGAGTCTGGGTTACAGGACAAGGTTACCTTGCCAGGCTGCTTATCATGGAGAAAGTGGCCTGCTAGGACAAAGCAATTCAGAATTTTATTATCATTCAAATTAGAACATATAGAGGGGCTTCTATCCGATTGGTGAAATAATGGGAGTCATTTATCTAGCTCTCACCGACCTTTCATTTCCCATTCATGTCTTATTAGTGGAGCATACATCACCATCCTGCCATAATTAAAAAGTGAAAATCAAATTGATTGAGAAAAAAAAGGTGCATGCAGGTGAGGATGGAAAAGTGCTGTGTGTTCCTGGTAGCCTCATTTCTCTAGTCTGCCTTAACTGGCACTGCTATGTTGATTTTCTTTTATTATTTGGCTTCTTGGTCACACAGGAGCCCAGGAGGGACATTTAGCAGACGTCATAGGTGTTTACCAGCCCTGGGCTAGTCGCTAACATAATCAGAACAAAAGCATGTTGGAGCGCTGGTGATTAATGCACCATGAGACTGAAGGAAAGGTTTCTCACGCATCTCAGCCTTCATAATGGATTTATGGAAAACAAAATGAAAGAACCATGAGCTGATGACCGAGATAAGAGAGGGCTTGTAATGTAAAAGTGGGTATTTCTGCAGGTTAGAGTGTTTTTGTTTTCAAGGCCACAAAACACTGAGCAAATTATATTATTAAATAAGATATTGTTTCACACAATATTCTGTCCTCTGTAGCAAATTGAAAATGGCATAACGGTGTGGTACCTGGCCTATCAAATCAAACAGAGAGATTCAATTAAGAGACATGAGACACCAATGTGGCCACTCACCAAAACCTCAAAAAAAATTAATTTGCAATGATGCTGTTATAGCCATAATCATGTTTACAGACATTCACAGCATATTTAACCTCAATGAATCCAGATAAGAACTGAAAGCAAAATAGTTAACTTCTCATCACCGTACAGTTCAATGAGCATAACTCAATAGTGTGTCTCTTCTCTCCTATATGTGAGGCTTGTAATTCACCAGGGGTCCACATTGGGGAAGATAAATGGGGTGAGAGTTACCCACAAAGTGGCCCTAATGAGAAATCTGTGGGAGATGCTCATATTTTATCTGCAAAATAGAACAAAACAGTTCTCCCCAAAGCCCTCTTAAATGCTAATTGAATAGTAATGCAATGCCTCAGGCATCTTGTTGTCAGCTCATTTGGGCAGTGATTTGTCTCAATCCGTCATAGGATTCTCACTTTTGGCACGCTCTCAATGAACTGCTCAATGTGCCATTGAAATTCAATTTCATAAATCCCTGTGCTGTAAAACAGCCTAGATGCCAGGCCTACTCTCCACTTAATGTCATCCCGATTGTGCTTTTGCAGAGAGATTCGCCACTTGGAAGTACAGAAAGTTTGTGAAATCAGCAAATCTGTTCTTCTCTGATTGCTGTATTTCTCCGCCTCAGCAGTAACAATGTGGACAGAGGTCCAGCTGAGCTTGTGATCCAAGTAACCTCTCTGCTAAACATATTTAATCGACATTCTTTGTCGTGTGAAAATGGATTCCCCCAGAAACATAACAAAGTCTTATCTCACTGCCGCACTAATAAAAATGATGGATAACATGGGAGCCTGAGACGATTGGAGACAATTGGATTTCACCCACATTATGTAATTCAAACGGTGCTTGGAGAACAAGCTGGAGTCTCAGGTTCCTCCTTGCCTCCTCTCCACCATGCAGGGTTATGAGCAGGCCAGACCCGGCCATGACAGATACAGAGTGCTGGCTGAGCCTCCACCGCCGCCCCTGTGGGGCTGCCACTCATCCAGAAACCAAGTCTGCTGTATCCGTAACACTGGCAGTAGCAAGTAACAAATGTTTAACTGGTTATTTCTGTGCTTGTGTGGAGGAATATAATAAAACAAAGACAGATTTTAGCATTTTTCCTAACTTCTTTGACCAGATCTCTAAGTCAAGGTCTCATGCATATTGATATAATGAAAAAATGCAGAATACGTTAGGAAATGGCAAATAGAGATTCTTTGAGGGAAGCTATAATTTGTCACACTTGTTTGAGTAAAATAAACACCTGAACACTGGCCAATGAAACTGGCTGGAGCATAAGAGCATTGTGTTGGCTCAGGCTCCGAGCAGGAAAGTACAAGACCAGGGAAGAAATATTCAACTAGTGCTGCAGTTTAGTATGCACATAAACAAATCCTCTAACAGAATAATAATACATTAACAACAGTTATAACTTCAACAATTAAATGAGAGTTAAAAGAATATGAGGCAGTGATAGACGGATAGATAACTAGATAGATAGATAGATAGATAGATAGATAGATAGATAGATAGATAGATAGATAGATAGATAGATAGATAGATAGATAGATAGATAGATAGATAGATAACTAGATAGATAGATAGATAGATAGATCAACTCCTCTCCCCTCTCCCCTCCTCCTCCCTCTGCTATTCATTTGCATCTCTTGAAGGTCAGCTGCAGTCCAGCAGTCCATCTCAGGATGGGGTGACAGAGCAGGTTAATTGGTGAGTTTGGGTTTTCATGCTGTAACAGATGACTGTGGAGGAGAAACGATTGTGTTTCCAGATAGATAATAACAGATTGCATTCCACTGCCAAAATGATAATTTTAATGGCAGCGAAAAGTAATCACATAAATCTACATACCAGGGTTGAGTAATAATAATAGTCAAATTCCTTCCTGCTTGACAAATATTCGACACATATGACTTCAATGAACTGCATCATCCTCAACTCGTGATGATAAATTTAAACCAACTCACCTATTCCTTAGGTGCTGGGTTTTGAAGTGCCCCACCTATAAAATATGAATCAGGATCAAATATTTAAAAAGTACATTCATACTGTATGTTGCAATACATCAAAGACGTCGACTTCTAGCACTTTTGAGATTCAACAAATACTGAAGACATGCCTGACCTTTATGGTTATCTGCCATGGGACTTTATAATTCTTGCTTTGATGAGAGTTTGAACTCAATATTTAATTTCTGTTGCAGCTTAAGAGACACAGTATGTATGATATAATCTTTGTAAGAATTTGTATAAACATAAAAAATAAGCTGTGTCAGCAATGTTTTACCACCATAATCAGTGGTTTGTTTGCCTAAAGTCACAATGAAATGGTATTTTGAGATGTGATGTATTTCCTGTGGGAACAGGACGTTACACAGGGAGGGATCGTTCAAAAGTGTAAACCAATGGGATGTCAGTTAGGAAGAGAAGGTTTTATTGGATGGGAGGGGCAGAGGGTGGGATTATTCAAAAATCTGTGATGTTTCTATTGGTTGGAATTTTTACGTTCGCTTCCTGGGACACGATGACGTCACCACTACAGATTTCAGATCAATTTTCCAAGAAGTAAAAGTAATGAGATTTTGATATATAAAATAGAAAATGATAGCCGACATTTTTTTTGGCATAAATTGTCCAGTAGGTGTATAGTATGATAGAATGAGCTAAAAAGAAACTGCAAAAACATGATTCTTAAATAATTTAATCTCATAAACTGCAAAAATGTCCGCTTGAAGACATTTATAATCAATCTTAAAATTTATTTTCTTTAAAATACAAAAAAAAAAGAGATGAGATGATTTCACTTTCCAATGCATTTTAACTTTGTTCAACAATTTAGTAGAAACAAGTTACTGTACGAGTTAAAGTATACTGGAAAAACTTTGCAAATCAATCCACTATCAAGGTTGATTTATGTTTAAAAGAGGTGGAATGATCTCACCCCATAAGAACATTTCGTTCAGTTGGTAAAAAACAAAAAACAAAAATAGATTTTAAGACTCAATACTAGATTATCTTACTTTCTTTGCAGCTATCAGCGCCTGCAGCCTTATCTTTCGACACAACCATTGTCTTCTGAGTTTGTCTGGATTTGTCATTGGTTGACAACACTTAGGAAAGGAATATTATACTACATCATCACAGGATTACACATTATTTTTCGTTGTTGGCGATGACTAAGCCCTGTCTAAGCCCTCGTTATGTTTAATGGTGTGAGTTATTGGCTGCCCTGAGCATTGTAACTCACGGGACGCAGAGCATGGAACATTTATAGACCCTTCAGTCTTATACAGACCCGGGAAGGCTGCTGCAGTAAGCAGGGGAAAAGAATAACAACATTCCTTATTGTGGCGCTGCACCGTCATACCTGCATTTCAAAATTCTCACCTGAGGAGAAGATGATTTCAATAATTAATGTCTCTTACCGCAGTGTTTTTGCAAACATTTCTCATACTTTTGCAAGCATGCAGTGTTTATAGTGAATAGTCTAGAAGGATCCACTGAAGTGAAGTGGACGGGTCGTATTAGGGGTCAACCCATTATCCCCACTAATGTGCTGTGAGATTGGTAGCTAATTGATATTGCATGCTAATTGATATTAGTGCCTGGCACTTTACCAGCCTTAGGCTTTACATACTGTCCACACAGATGCAATTAAGAGGAGCTGTGGGCTAAAACTCATTTAGTACAATCTTCACTTCTCTCCATGCTTATGTCTTGGTGATTTACATCCAATTTTTTAAGCTCCAGCCCAGGACATTTAACCATTGCCACAAAATCACTACCTACAGAGGGAGGATGATAACGCTACAGTTAGCCTGCTAACAGAGAGGATCTGGGAGGAAGAGAGCCGAACTAAACCCAGGAGGGCAGAGGCAAGTAATACAGATAAAAGAAGGGAAGTAGGAATTTGAGCGTCATCCTAAATTAGAACTGCATGAGCTATTAGTGAGAGAAAATGGTTTTAAGTGAAAAGTGAGCTTTGTTCAGTTGGTTTGAATCCAAAGCAATCTGTCCTTTGTGTGAATTGGATATATCTGAACTTTAGTAGACATAATTACAGGACTATCAAATTACTGAATGGAAAACCTTGACAGGATGAAGTTGCTTTTAATGGTGATCAATTGATTCCCCCCTCCCCCCAAGCTTTAAGCTGTTGCCCATGCCAACTTTTTATGTAAGTTATTTAGTTGTTGTTGTCTGTGTGAATTTCCTGGATTTTTACACCAATAGGTGATATGTGTGACAACCTCAGCACAGACAAACATCTCTGCAACCACGAACAATAAATCAGGATGTTATTATTGAATCCAGCTCCAACAGTAGGCTAAGTCTCGGTATCTCGCCAGCACACCAGAGCCACAGAGAGCCGGGCTGAGCGGGGAAGACGCACAGCGGGGCCCACAGTCTTCCTCCACTCACAGACTCCTAGCTAAGTCACAAACTTTTAGATCGTCCGACAACCAAATCCAAAAATGTATTAGCCTGACATGGACTGTAAAAATTAACAGTGCAATTTAGTGAAAACAAGTCATCTTTAATCGTTAATTAGTCACTGAGTTCATGACTTGTGACTTAAAATTGAGTTGAAAGAACATCTAGTATCTAGTATAAGTATTAGGTTACAGGCCGGCAGCAGAGGTGGCTCTGCTCAGGAGGTGGCTGTGGCTCAGGAGGTAGAGCAGGTCGTCCACTAATCAGAAGGTCGGTGGTTCGATCGCCCGCTCCTCCAGTCCACATGTTCAAGTGTCCTTGGGCAAGATACTGAACCCCAAGTTGCTCCCGATGGTTGCGCCAGCACCCTGCGTGGCAGCTGGCCGCCATCGGTGTGTGAATGTGCGTGTGAATGGGTGAATGTAGGCATACTTTAAAGCGTCCATTATAAATGCAGTCCATTTACCATTTATAGATGCCCCCTGCATGGCTCCGCTGTACGCAGGAAGGCAACAGTCAGCAACCCTAACCACACACTTCATCCTGAATTTGAGCTCTGGCCGTCACTTTAAAATCTGTACAAAAGATCCTTTGTTCCTAATGCAATCAGGTTTGTTTTTATGATTGTTTAATGTAATTGAATGAATGTGATGTTTTATTTATTGTACTTGAGACGAGACCAAAGACAATTTGCTTGTAATTTTAAGTCACAATAAAAAATGTTTTTACTAGGGTTAAGGTTAATTCACCAAACTGATCAAATAACCATTGAAAAAGAAAGATTTTGTAATAGTTAATTATGTGTTTGTTGGTGATTGTGCTTTTTAGCGTATTTCCCAGCATGCACTGCATTTGAGTTAACTCTCCAGAATCTCTTCCTTCCCTTCCTCCAGAATCTAGTTTGGATAAAGTTACAAGATGGAGACTTTTGGATGAAGATGAAAATAATAACCATGATGGAAATTAGTATCCAGTTCAATCTTTATCCCAGACACTCCACAAATTTGAAGAGCTCTGTAAAGTGAAGCCAATTTCGAGAGTCAGCTGTTTACTTTCACCAGATGGTGTTATAATCCTGTGACACATGAACGACTAACACCAAAATCCTCCTTACTTGTCAAAACACAGGAATGCAGTTCATGAATTAGTGCATCCAACTAATAAACATTTTGTCAACATGACTAGATGTTTGATGAATGAACTTGTCTTGAGCTTAACGTATTTCATGGCATTAGAATAACCAATGAACTAACCATTCAGTTTGATTTCAGTCAGCTAGCGTGTTATAACTTTGTAAACTGGAACAAATGCTAGTCTGTTAGCTGTACCCAGATGAACCATGGGTATCTGTAGACTAGGATGTTTTCCACTTTGTTTACAGCAGTTATTCCAAGCCCTGCAGCGGTTTCCGCCTTAGTTCGGTTCATTTGGGCAGATAAGAACAATCAAAAAGCAATTGCACTTGGTTGCGGAGAGAAAGAGTTGCACCAAGAACTTGCCGAGAGATCGGAAGAGCACACGTCT
>OMOV01045619.1:2361-14915 GCA_900312565.1 Beryx splendens | reverse complement strand
ATCGGCCCTAAATACTGGGGGCTTTTTTATCTGTTCATTTTTAATTTCACGGCTATTTTATGAATTCTGAAGGGCGTTTTTGTCCTTAGCCCCCGTGAAATTTTGACCCTGACACACACACACACACGCATGCGCGCACACACACACACACACACAGCTTGATGTCTGAAGCCTTACACAACCTACACACCGCTGTCAGAGGCTCAGCATTGACCTTCAGGTGTAGAAGAAAGAAGTTTGAGTGATCAGTACTCGGGTTACGTCAGTTTGCCAATATATTGTGCCAATATTGGCCTTTTATGAAGATAATAATCCATCCAGACATTTTCATACAAACACCTGCCGGTTTTGTTATTTGTTACTTTCTATTGCCAACTGATATTACGCAACAGTGATTCAACCCAGAAGCACAGTTCTCGAGTCTGGTCTCGGTCCGGTTCCTGTTTCCACTCGGACTTGGATGTTGACTTGTTTTTCTCCACCTGGTCTTTAGTTGGAACGACTCTCAAAACAAACAACTGCTTAAGCATTATTTTTACAATTGAAGTGACACCTACACTGTTTATCATTTGGTCTTAAATCGGACTCACCCTGGTCTCGGTCATGACTCTGGTCTGGGCCTGGTCTCGGTCATGACTCTGGTCTGGGCCTGGTCTTGGAACTGCCTCAAACCTGACTAAGGTCTTGACTACAGTCGTGATTCAATCCGTAGTCATTCCATGAAAACTTTTACATCTGCTGTTCGAAACACCCGAGTCAGGTGTCTTTCTCAGGGAGAGTCCTCCGGTAAACACAGGAAGTGACGTGTTTGGTGTTTTCAGCAGCGGCAGCAGTTTATTTGGAATAAATACAAGAACTGGTTAGCGTGAGCAGCGATAAACACCGTGGCTGAACAGACAAGGGAAAGAGCGCCACCTACAGGAACTCAAACTCCATCAACAGAAAATCCAACGGAAAAGATTTCAGATGCTTTACACCCTGACTGTGTGAAACAATATATATGCAATTTTTGGGAACTTTTCAGGCAGGAAAATGATCAAATTTAGAAATATTGAATATCGGCTATTGGTAGCTTCAATCCAGTATATCGGTATTGACCTTTACAACCCATATTGGTGAAACCCGACTGAATGATTCTGATCATGTTGACTAGTATTGAAATGTTGAGAATTCAAATACCGTACGAGGCATAGTACGGCTATTTTACTTCTCAGTTATTTCTAGGAAACACACATGTTGTCCTGTGCGCACGTGTGTCCACTGCTCTGCGGCTCAGTCTGTCTGGGGTCAGACAGCTCGCTCCGGTGAAAAAGTGACCAATTTACCTCAAAATGCAAATTCCAGCTGCACCCTCATTGGCAAAATGCAAGTGCGCGTATGTGTTTTTCCACTTTCCTTAAAGGGACAAATTGACAAATCTGTGTGCAGCCTCCCACTACCGTCCCCTGATTTCACTGATTAATCAAGTGAATAAAAAGTAGGTCTTAATTAAAAGGATCTGGACGTGCTCCCAGCCCGGAAGCTGGCAGACCCCCACAGTCCTGCTTTACAGCCACACAAACAAACTCCCAACGATAAATGGCTACTATATAAAAGGTGAATAATTCAACGTAATGAGGGAACTTAGCAATAATAACAACTGGCATATGTTGTCAAAATGAAGAGCAATAGGTGCTTTACACAAATAAGAGCGCGGCGATGTAATCTCATAAACAGGAACGTAACTCAATTGAATAAAAAAGACGGAAACCTCAAAAACAAAATATAGATCAATCGAAAGCTCAGAATACGCCCTTGACTTGGAACCATGTGTTTAGACCTCCGTGTCACTGCTTTCATTTGCTTAAGTAACACTTCCCCTGACCTCAAAACTCAAGAATTATGGCTTCGGGTAAAATCATGAATACATATAGACTGACCGTTAATAAGAAGAAATTGGGTGCTCGATATAAATCACACAGCTTCAACGCTATTATTCCCACAGCTTTAGGCAGTCAGGCGTTAGCATGCAAAGAGGCTTTACAGGATGGCATTTCGCAGACGTCCTTTAAAACATTCACTTTAATTCATTTAGGGGCATATAACGGCATCGTAAAGTGAAATCGGAACATTGTAAATTGTACGCCAGAACTCTGTGAAGGCACGTGGGGAACGATACCTCTGTGTTTTCTAACAGGGATCACATGACGTAGCTATAATACCTGTACCTTCCGTCCACCCTCACTGACTCTGGAAGTGGGAAACATTTCCGTTTCATCCCCCCATTCCATCTCACGCCGTGCCGCCATTAGCTGGTCGTTCCATACGAGGCACACACAAACACACACAGACAGAAAGCACAGAGCTATGGACTTCAATTAAAGTCCCATTAAAGTTTGGGCTGAAAGGGGGATGGACCAGAGGAAGTGGAGAAGGGCATTTATTGATGGCGCCCTCACATCTCGTTCCTGCATTAAGTTGATTTTAAAAGCAATTAATACACATGGTCAGGGAAGAGTAATGGAGCGCCCTCTGTTCTTAACCTGCCGGACGCTCCCCAGCCAAAGCCCTGACCAACGCAGCCCTGCTTTGCATTATAAATGACAAGATAAATCTTAATGGATTGAGGATAATCAGCTAGCCATGAAGGCTGACATACACACACATTCACTACACATACAAGCTCACACACACACACACACCAGCACGGACGCACAGACACAAGGGAAATTAAGGGCTTTGAATACGTCTGCATTGATTATTTTAAATTATTAGCCCACCTCTCTTTGGACCTCCAATGCTTTTAGCCTAAGCTTTAACACATTTACAGAGACTTATTGACTATAATTACAACTGAGTCTTGGTAATGGACACATCAATTATGAGTCGCACATGTCTCTGACCAGGCGTTGCTCAGGGAATCCCAATCTGGGGTCCATTAGCGTCTCTCTTGCTGGTCTGCAGCTCAATCAGTCTTTACCTTCACCCCTCCTGAAACGGCTATTACCTGGCTGGAGCAGATAGTAGCCTAAACATTAGCCTGCGCTGCCACCGAGCAGGCTATCTCTGTCCGCTCAGTCCTGCTGTACCTAAAAACAAAGGCCTAACAGCTGAGCGGCTACACAAAGAGATGTTTGTTCTCCTGTTTAGAGGTTTTGGTAACACTTTACTCAAAGTGGTGCTCATAAGGCACCGCAAGCCATCATAGCACATTATAAGAACATTATGGGTGCACGATAATGATTAGAATCAGAGCATGTTATAATAAACACATAAAAAATTAGGTGTGATACTTTACGGGGCAACTGTGTAGTTAGTGACACGATGTTAAATTGAATGTAATTCTTGGTGCTAATCTGATGAAAAATGTATCTTCAAATAAGAGTCTGCATTGCAATGCACTTCAAATAAGTGTTACCAAGTTTCCCTCGGGGGGGTGAATACACTGAGTATACAAAACATTAGCAACACCTCCCTAACATTGTATTGTAATGTGCTGCAGTGTTTTTAGCACAACCCACATCTCGGTTGTCTCAAGGTTCAACTTAAAGGTTTATTTGATAAGTGAAATAAGGGACCGTAGCTTCAACCTGCATTTACTTGGTAAGTGTGCTTCAAAGAGGTGTTCTTAATATTTTGAACATTCGGTGTAGTACGTGTAGTGTGGTGAATGAACGCAGGATACGTACCCGTGTGTGTGCGGATGTGGGCCAGGAAGGCCATGGAGTTGCTGCTCTTGCAAACCTTGCCGCAGTATTTACACACGCTGCCCTGGTTCTCCTCGCGCTCGCGGTTGATCTGCTCCGTGTCCTCCACCACGTACTTGTTGACCTCCCTCAGGAGCTCCTCGTGTTTCTCCTTGATGTGGACAAACAGTTCCTGCTCCGTTTCGAAGCGGTCGGTGCATTTGACGCACTTGAAGCTGGCCCCCCCCTCGGGCAGCTCTTCCACGCTGTTCTGCTCGTTGCGGAGGTGGGCGGCGCTGGTCAGGTGCTGGTGCAGGTTGCTCTCTGTGTAGAAGGACTTGCCGCAAACCATGCAGTGGAAATGCTTCTCCTTGGACGGATGCTTCATGGAGATGTGGACGTTGAGGCCACTGAGGCCGTCGGCCATGAAGCCACAGTCATCACAGCGGATGCGAGTGATGGGACCTTTGGTCTCATCTTTCAGCTTCTCCTCCTTGGGTTTGATCTTCTTGACGTGTGCGACAGGAGGATTGAGGAAGCTGGGGAGCACCGATGATCCTCCGGTCAGACATATAACAGCAGCCTCGCCTTCCAGAGCCAGACCCTCCTGCAGGGCCTGCTCCTGCTCAGCGAGGGCCTTCATAGATACAATGCAGGCATCAAAGGGGGGGGCCTTGGACATCTGTGTATCCATCAAAGAGCTGTTGTCCCTCGCATCTGCCACCACCACGTCTTCATTTAAACCAGCAGCCACGTCTTCGTTTAAGTCGGCAGCCACTGCCTTGTGCCCTTTCTCCTCGCCCCCCTGCCCTGTGGATTGATCCACTACAGGCTGAAGGTCCGCAGGAGTCTGCCGGGGCTCGGACACTGTCGTCAGTACGATCGTCTGGTCGGTTGGCTCTGGTTCACCACCAGTGCAAGATGTCATGGTTTCTGCCTGAGCCTCAACTCTGCCAGTCACAAATACCATTTTAGCTGCACCCTCGCTGGCCACGGCGTCAACAGCCTCTGTGGGGAGGGAGGTTGCAGCTGTATGCTGACCATCTATAGCTTGGCTGTTATCAGAACAAGCCTCAGACTCCTCTGCGTCAGCAAATGTGGGGCTAATAGGTGCATGTTCAGGGTCAGGGTCAGTGTCTACCTCCACAAGCTCAATGACCTCCTTCA
Source organism: Beryx splendens (assembly GCA_900312565.1). NCBI lineage: Eukaryota > Metazoa > Chordata > Actinopteri > Beryciformes > Berycidae > Beryx > Beryx splendens. Next base: position 10,083 of record OMOV01045619.1, on the reverse strand, counting down.
GCTTCACTGGAAGCGGGAATGATCTCTGCCCATCGCCTCCTACTGGCTCCAGGTATTTCTGGCTTTTCAGCTTGTGCTTGTCTGTGGAGGCATGGCGAGACATTTCCCTGCTCGTCACAGCGTAGTAGCTACACGCTAGACAGACAAACTCAAAGTCTTTGGTGTGCTTTCTCTTCACATGAAGATGGAGTGAAGGGACTGAATGAGCGACAAAGTCGCAATGACTGCAGGCGTTAACAGAGTCATATTTACTCTTTTTGTTGCTTGGGTCCAATTTCGCTTGCTCTTCTCCGCTGTTTTCTTTGGAGACCGTGTTGTCAGATTCAGGATCTCCGTCTGAGTGCGGAGAGTCAGGTTTTGGTTTCTGGGCTTGCGTATTTGTGTGGGCGTTGATTGGTTTCTTATTTGCAGACTCCTGTGCACGTCTAACGTGTTTCTTTGTGATACAATGACGATCCATGTCTCCTTTGGTCACACAGCTGTAGTTGCAGAGAGTGCAGTTGTAGCCATACTCCTTACTGTGTTTACGGCGGACATGAACACTAAGGTTGGTAGCATTGGACACGACCAGGCCACAGTATCCACAAGTGGTGGTGGTCATCTGTTTTGGCCTGCCCCTTTTCTTCCTGGGAGGCTGAAGTTCATCTAATGGTTCCCCCTCCACCAACACAGTGGTAGAAGCCTCCACTGCCTCCTCAGCTTCATGGTCTCCCTCAGACGACGGAGGTGCCTCTTCTCCACCGGCCCCCGGAGCCACATCATCCGTAACGTCACCATCTCCAGCACTGTCTCTGCTCACCCTCTCAACAAAGTCTTCAAACGAGGAAGGCCCGGTGCTTTTCCCCCCTGCCTGACGCTGCTGGTGGCTCTCTGAGGACAGGTGAGTCTGCATCCACTCCGCTGTGGCCGAGCAAAAGTTGCACAGTTTGCAGCGGTGCCAGTCCTGTCCGGGGTGTTTGACTCGAACATGGCTCTCCAGCAGCGCAGGGGTGCTAACCCTAAAATCACAGCTTACACACTTCAGCTGGAACCTGCTGAGCAAGCGTTTGGGTGCCACTGGTGCTGGGATAGCCCTCAGGGTGCTGCCGAGAGCCGCAGCGGCCTCCTCTTCATCCATTTTCTCATCAGCGTCAACTGGAAGACAATTCAGTCATCTTTAAAAAGACACACTCTTGTTTCGGGTATCTTCTCAAACATCAACAAGAGGAACAATTTAATTTGTGATATAATAGACATGTCATGCTTAAGATCCTAAAGAATTCAATTAATATTTTTTACCATGAACATTTCTCCTCCAAAGCTAGAAAGTGGAAAGCTAAAACACTCGTCTATGATATTAGCAACAGGCCAAATCTGGAGCTGCTCCACTGACAATGAATTGCTCTTTCAAGTGTGCAGTGTGGAATGTTTTTAACCGTTTTACAACCAAATAATCTTGAATTCATCGCACTGCCATCACATGTTTTTCCTAGAAAATGTGTCCACGTACACACCAAATTAATCTGGGTGCTGTGGTGAGTCCACAAATTCAGTCTCCAATTAACTACAGCAACTCTAAGATTTGACCCTTATTGACATCCTCGTGAGTCTTACTTCACCTCTTTCTAGCTCTGAGGAGACTTTTTCATATTCATAAATCTGGACCAAAGTCTCCCAAGATCACTGGAATCACATTAATTCTGTTTGAGGGTAGATTTCCACTTTAACTGAACAGCGCGTCCACAAATACTCACACGTGCACGGGGCCTCTTTGGTGTGGTGTCTCTTGATATGCACCTCGAGTAGGAGCTTGTCCCTAAACTCTTGCTCACAGTAGTTGCAGGAATAAATCATCTTGGGTTTTGGGGTTCGTTTGCTCACTCTTCTCTCTTGGGTGGGGACCACCTCTTCCTGAGCCGCCTGCCCTTTGGCGATTGTCCTCTCCTTAGTGGAACCTTTTGTATATATCCCGTGATCTTTGGTCACTGATCTCACCTCGTCGAAAACAGCCCCTGGTTCTGACTCCTGGTTTTCATTAACCTCACTAGCATTTTCTCCCTCCGGGTCCACCTCCTGTGGGATTTCAGCCGGAGCCACATCAGAGACATTTTCACCCTCTCCCTCTGGCTTTGCTGTCGACTTAGCGTTCTTTCTGTATTTCCTCCCGTGTTTTCTTGCGGTGTGAATCTTCAGTGCTCTTGGGCATTTGGCTAGGAAGCCACATGTAGTGCAGAGGTCATCCCCATCTTGAGGTCTGTAGTGTGACCACTTTGCCAGCTGCTTATCTGCTGCGTCGGGCTCAGCAGTCTTGGCGGGTGAGGCAGTTTCAGTAATATCCATTTCCTCGCTGTCTGTCTGCACCTTCCCTCCTGTGTCATTTTCAGGCGCCTTGTCCTCAACAACCTCCTTCCCGGACATCAATATTGTATCCATATCATATCCTGCTGTAATCAAGAGAAGTTGATCGCTGTCATCAAAGCTTTCATCAAACTCCTGGGGGGAAAAAACAACAACATGAAACTTAAGTTTTGTGCACTCAAATTGCTTGAAACAAACAGAGTGAAAGAAAATCCCATAAACAAAGCCACATATTTTTAATTAACCAATGCCCATTGTGTAAGTGCTCAATCTTTCATCAGGACTGGCGGACCAAACATAGGTGTATGTCGCCATCTAGTGCATTCAGAGACAAATTGTTATTTTAAAAGACAAGATGCTTGGTTAAAGATATTAGCAGGAGCTGCTTATCAAATGAGATAAACTTAAAAGATTAAGTCGGCATGTTCATTTATTGGAACATATGTCATTGCTTTGTTTAAGCCTCCTTACCAAATGCCCTTACAGACAGCTCAGTGGAGCTGCACAAGTTGCCTAGATTTTTACAAAAAACAAATTGGTCCTCCAGTTAAACAGTCTTACTGAGAAGTGCATATTGGAAATATGAAATGGTGAGGACGGTTAAAATGTGCGCCTGAATTTTACACATGACTAACTGTGAAAGCACCACACAGTTGTTGGAGCATGAGTTTATGCAATATTTCCAGGAGGTTTATATTAACAGTGGCTAGACGTTTAGTGGAACGTTGATTACCTTTCACAAAAATAATATTTATTTTATGGTATTATTTATAAAATAATACTCATTTTATGGATTTTAGATCCTAGGTAATATTAGAGCTTACTGCATAGCGATATACAATGAATAGACCTAAAAATATTTCATATTTCTATTAAGTTGCAGCCCCTTTTGCACAATCCACATCTCAGTTGTCTCAAAGCTTATAAATCCTTCTCCAACTCATCTGCTAGTCTTTAAGTACGGTTGTTTTTTTTAGTTATGACCTATGGCTAAAAGATTAAAGAAAATACACTAGATGAGCAGGCAAACAGACCTCCCTGTGGTGGGATGATCTTCACTGAATCCAGTCGTTTATTTGAGGCTCTTGTGTTTGGAAATGTGAAGAGACTTTCCACTGTGTTTTAACTTTGAATATTCATGCTTTGCATTGCCCAACAACCACACGGTGTCTTCTACAGCAGCAGTATGCCTGCTCTACTCTCATGGACTGAAAAGTTGCAAATGCTAAGTTGCAATAACAGCTGCAGAATGCTGTCCAGCCTCTTGTCTTGTATGGGCAGATCGTCGTTCAAAATCCGGCAATTTAGACTAATGAGATTTGCAGTTTGGCAACCCCGGTAGAACACTAGTACCCGGATCATCGGGGGCTGCGAATAAATTCGGTAACACATAAGTTACCCACCAAGGAACACTTTCTGCTCACTGCCGCCCTCTACTGTGCATTTTTGTGAAGGACAACTACAGGAGTAACAGGCGAAAAACAAATAGAAGTTGGATTTTTTATTGAAATGAGTGCCGTTTGATGTACTAGATGTACGCCGAAATAAAGACTGGTTCCTATCGATTAGTAGAGGACCTTAACTTATGTATGGTGTGTGTGTGGATGTTTGCCGAAAAGAAACTGAAATGTCGGTTCCAGATTTCCAGTGGAGTTCGGTAGTATGTTCCCTCCACCGAAGGGAGAAGGGGAACTTATCAGGGGCCGGGGACAGGTTACGATGATACTTCCATGGTACAGCCGCATCCATAGCTGGTCTGTGCCTGCAGCGGCACTGGTGCAACTCTGCCGCCACTGACACAGCCTTCCTACAACAGTAGCGACCTAGCTAGCAAGGTAAATAGCCTGTGTTTGAGCAAGATTCCCAAAGTAGAAACAAGCGATTTTGGACTGCATGTCTCCAAATTCACTTCATCGTCACTATGCTGCGACTCCCGTTGTTGATAAACCGTGAGAAACGGTGTTCACCGTGAATAACGACTTGACAGCAGCGGACACGAAGTTAGCTTAAGTTGTTTCGCTTGTTGTTGGCTAATGTGGCTAACAAGCTACCTAGCAACATGTACCTCGGCTGCATTTTGAGTTACGTACAGCGCCTCCAATGAAATTGCGATATTGGCTCCGTTATCCAATCACAAAAAAGCAAAGGCGGGCCGTGTGCGAACTCTAGTCTTGGAAAACGACGGCAGCACCGAGGCCCAAAAAGGAGGCTAACGTCGACCTTTGAAACAGCACTCAATACAGACGAAACAGTGGCTGTAAAACAACCAGAGACTGTCTAATGTGTCGGTAAACGTGACACAGGTTATAACTATTGAATATAAAGATGATATACAAAGCCGTACCTGTAATATAGCGATACAAGCACCGTCCGCGCTTTTTGCTCCTGGTCACAAATGGCGTACCGTAGCATGGGCCATGCGTCACCAGAGGGCGGCCCAGCCAGGCTCCTTGCAACTTCCATTTTTTCTACATCAGCTGATTTTGCTCCGGTGCTGCGTTCAGGTTCCATGGGAAAAAACGACAGAGCGTCTTGACAGTTAATAGCAACGGATTGGAAGTGTTTCACGTTTTACAGCAAAACAAACATCGCAATGTCAACCCCAAATCCAGCACGTAGTAGTGTAATGACACGGTATTTTAAGAGTTATGACCCCCAAATTATGTGTGTGATGAACAACGTTCATTTTGTCCATTTTATTTGAAATTAATGGCTACACTTTACTGCAGGTGTTTCCTGTAAAGTCAGAAATCAGGGTCCATTGCCAACTAGCTGAAAGCTAAGGTGAACTGTATTTTCTAGGGGTATTTACCTATTAGCTAGAAGCTGAGATCAACAATATTTTCAATGAGAAAGTGCATCTTTCCCATATGATTTGAATGGAACACAACTTTGTTAGGTTTAGTGATCGGCGGGCTGACCCGGGTTGAATGTTGTCTAACACTACAGAAGTGTGCTTTAACATCACATATAAACACTATCCTGACAGCCAGAACCTCAAAGCTATTCCACTTTTACATTACACATTTGTAGATTCATTATTGCTCATATATGGAATAATTTTGTCCTATTGTGGGGGTAAAAGTTGGTTTTGGTATTGTTTGAGAGTAGCAAGGAAAATAAAATAGATTTAAGTCTGTCTTTTTTTAATGTATTTTTAATTAATTAATGGCCCGTTTCTATTGGGAGTTTTCCTTATGCATGTAGGCAGACATTGTTGAATTCAGTTCTAATAACAGTAGTTTATTTGTTATTCTGCTCATTTTGTGCCAGAGGCATTTTGAATGAACTGTGCTGTATCAGATGCATGAGAAGCATCCTTCAGCTGGGATGCAGTGGAGTGTAAACCCACCCAACCTCAGTTTATCCACCTTTCTATTGCAGGAATAGAGTTAACCCACCTTTTTAGGCTGATATGAAATGAAATTCATTGTATACATCATAGTAAGTAGGATCAAACTGATATATGTTACACAAGGATAGTGGAAAAAATAATGAACTGATTTAACTGTTTTATGACAAAATAATAGATTTGATGTTTATATTGGTTGTTTGCCTGATGATGATCGGCAACCAGAGGTCACACTTTACCAAGCTCTTTATTCAGAATCAGAATCAGACTTATTTTTGCCATGTACATTTTCACTTACTAGGAATTTGACTTGGTGAGGTTGGTTCAGTTAAGACAAACAAGCAGCGATCAAGTTTTACAAATAGAATTTAAATATCAAACGTCAGAGACAAAGAAGCAAGAAAGAAGAAGAAGTATATAAGTGTGGTGACTCGGTGGGTCATCGAGGGGCTTCTTACAAGGGCTCAGTAGTAAATTTACCTCCACATCACCGATCCTCAGATAACTTTGTGTTCAAAGTCTTTCCTGAAAAGTTAGTGTCATGTCCCGGAGAAGAATTTCTGTCAGTTTGTGGGTTTTTTTTAAAGAGCGGCTTCAAGCAGCGTGGCCGACATGGAAGACACACAGATACTTCTGTATAATTTCCTCTCAAATGGTCAGCGCGTGATGAATCACCACTTCCATTTGACATCCAATGTTGGCTTTACCACAGACTGAAGATGGATTAATGCATACGCTTTAATTGATTAAGTAGTCTGGCAGGTCAGGAGGTGATAAATGATACCTCCTGCAACGAGTACACAGTTTACTTTCGCAATAATTTTCTTTAATTCATCACAGTCAAAATTACATGACATGGATGGTTGGAAACAGAACCTCCCCCCCATCTCCCATTTTTCATTAGGATTCATCATTCATTTTTTCCCATTAGGTGTCTTTTAACTGAGAGGGGAGGTTGGCTTTGGTGGACACTGACTGACTCTCCCTCTCCAGCCTTTCCTCTTAGCCCTAATGAAAAATCACTGTAATATTCCTATAGGGACTTCAACTGTGTGTGTGGCGCTCCAGCAAATTTACAGCGACCTTATCATATGTCTTCAATTTTACTATGTAATATTACTATCATTTGTTGTTGTGTTGTTTGTTATAAGGGAGCCTTTACATTATCACCACTTTCACAGTATATGTATTATATTATATATTTCAATGTTTACATTAGATGCAGAAAATAATTAGTAATTATGACTAATACACCTTGGTAAGTGCTGAAATACAGTAAGAGTGGCTCAACTTGCACTGTGACTTTGGTTTTTCTTAACGTTACAAGATGTTCTGAACTAGCTGAGGTGGACGTAATGTATAAAGACACTACAGCTGACTTTAACAACTAAACTCAATTACTGAATATTGTCATGCAAAAGAAATCACAGCAGTTACGTTTTAATGGATCTGTTTATTTGTTCATTTTAAAATGCAGTAATGATTGCCAACATCTGCACTCTGTTCTGGTCCAGTTTGACATGAAAAATGGCATGCCTACATTCATACAGTCACACATTGAGCAATTTGAAATAACCGCACATACATATATCATACAAACATACATACACAGGCCTATGACACAACGTTCAATATGTTAAAAAACAGGTAGGTGACATGAAAAATCATATCAATGGTATAAAGTTCATAACAGCTTTTAAAATACACTAGATGAACGGAAAAGTTAATTATTATTTAACATTTAGCCCAAACCAAGCCATAGTGTTAGAAAGTGCCTAAAGCCATGGGTCCATGTTTACAGAGCATCTGAAAACACAAATACTGATCCAGGAACAGTGATCCGGTCTTCTTTTTTTATATTAGAGTGACACCTTGGCATCATGATGTCTTGCTTTTCTTCTTCACCAAGCACCTGACACATTGTGGGGGACGTTTGCCCTTCAGCTCCATGACAAGCTCGCGCTGTTAACACTGAAGGGAATATTTCCCCACACTGTGATCAGTGTCAACAGCGTGAGCTTGTCATGGAGCTG
>OMOV01045586.1:6374-23181 GCA_900312565.1 Beryx splendens | reverse complement strand
GGGGGTGACTGAGCTCAATGTTGCTTAATGGCCTAACATAGACATCTAGAACAAGAAGAAGAAAAACAAATGAAAGCACAGAGAATCTTCCAGAAATGACTAATTTAAAATTGCATTAAACCTGACAAAATGGTCGGCTAAATGGCTTAATAACCCATGGGGTGTAATTATCTGGAATTCATTCTAAGAAACACTTCCTTGTGAGTCCTTGCTATGTGAACAAAAATGACTACAAAAACTTTTTGCCAAAGAAAAGCTAGCTTAGTGCTACTTCCATTTTAGCAGCTAGCTGCCTAGTGTTTTTCTCTCAGAGTCATGGATACAGGCAACACCTCTAACCCGTTAGCAACACTACTTACTGAGCTGACGAAGGGTTATAAGTCATTACCATCATGATGTTGAGATTGATGGAGTATAGTAGGTAGCTACAGTAAGTTTGGTACAGAGTGGTTATTTATGGGTTTTTGTGGTTTTTTTTGCTGACTACTAGATATCCTTGATTGTACCTCTCAATAACAATTGGTTATTTAAGGGTCAGCTAATATGATTATTGATGGTTTTATGCTGTTGTGTTGAAGTGAGCCAATATATAAGATTAATGTAGGGTTAGTAAAGTTTAGGCATGGTTGAAATTAGAAGAACTTTTCAGCTGGTTATCTGTGTTGAGTGATAATGTCTGTCCATTGGTGTTATGTATTTTACAATGAGATCTCTCTTGACACTCTATCAGCTGGCTAAAGTTTAAAGGTCTCACATCGTGGAAAACAGGATTTCCCTTGCCTCTTTGATTATAAAGGAGTTGGATCTGCTATCTAAACATTGTGAAAGTATCAAAACTCATGATAGCCAACTAAATCCACACGATTGATATTAGGAAACCGAGCCTGTAAACGAGCCATTTGGACTTCCATGACTGCGCATCACAAAGGTTCTCTCATTATCATATTTGTAAGAAATAATAAAGACTAACAGCCTGTTCTTGACAAGGCTCAGAGAGATGCTGGAAAATGAGTGTTTTTGGTACATCACAGCACAGAAAACAGTTTTTAATGGACCTCAAGACAAAAAGTAAAATAGAATATGGGAGAATATGTATGTACGTATAATATGACCTTTAAGGAATTTTTGTTCAACAAGGAAAACTCTAGTCACCTAACAAGTTCAGCATAGGGCTCCAGATGTAGATCCTTGCCCTCGAGGCAAGCATAAAATCCATAAGGCCAATAAGCAAACACAAGTGCTTTTATTAAAAGGACGTGTTTTAATCGCTTTTTTGGATTCAACTGTTGGTTACTTTGGCCCTGTGTTGGTGTATTGAAGAGCTGCATTCCCAGCAACCTGGAGGTAAAGCTCTACAGTGAAGTAAGTGATCAAATTTTTGACACAATCAATCGTCATGATGGCAAAAACTAGGACAATAAGGCCCAGGTTGAAAATAACCAGTATTATCCTTTAACGTGACTTTTCTCTCCTGAAGCTAAAATAGAAGTATTGCACATCAAGATTATGGTGGAGGTGAGTGAAACACAAACACTTAGTGAGTAGGAACAGAACGGAGACAAAGTGTGCAGTGTTTCCTGTGGTTCTCCAAGTGTGTAATGTCTGCATGCAAATCGAAGGCTGCTCAACATGAATATTCATGTTTGCAATGAACACTCCCTCAAATTACGAGAATTTGAGTTTAGAATGTGAATTTGACCAAAGAAATATACATATTATTTAATAGGTGAAGAGAGCCTATATGTGACATTTCACAAGCAGAGATGGCATGCCCACTAGGGATGTTCCAGAATCCAAATACTATATCCGGCAAAGCAAGATTAATGCGTTTTAAACAAAATATCTGTTCCTTCCGAATATTTTCAGTAATATTCAGATGTTTTAATAGTATGCCTATAGTTGTAGAGAAACATGAAACTGAAAATAACTTTTCTCATTGAACTTGGAAGAGAAGGGGTTGTTTGTGATCCACACACAGAGGTCTGTCACACACAGAGCCGCAACAGAGAGAGAGGAAGAGAGAGAGAATTGCTTGTTCGTACACCTTTTGTTTGCTCCAGGAATAATAATAATTGTAATTATTTTGATTACTAATTTAGCAATAGTGAGGCCAGTTTTTCTCCATTTCTTTACCCAGTGGGTCTGCGCTCTTTCTCTGCTGATAGACGTTGCGAGGGGGAGATGGTTTGCCTGGGAGAAAATGAAGAATTCTGCTCCTCCGAGTCTGTTCAGTACAGTGTCTCCACATCGCTCCGCATTACTCCACTTCATAAAATACAACTTAGAGAAATGTGAGTAAGGGTTGGGGTTTGGCAGTAGCCAAAAGCTTCCCTCCCAGGAAAGCTTTTGATTATGATTTTTATTTATACCAGAATATGCAAATCAAACAAAAAAAGTAGAGGGAAAATGAAGTTTTAAAAAATAAGGTTGATACAAAAACATACGATAAACATTTTTTCCCCCAGTCCATAAATGTTCAGTGACCTTTTTGAAATAATTACAAAAAAGAATAAATAAATTGAATAAATTCATTGCTTGGAGTCGTTGGATGCAGGTGTAAACTTACATCTGGAGCTGCATTTTTCAAGTCATGGCAAATGTCTGCTTTCCTTAATGGGAATATGGACTTGATATTCTTACAAGGTTGAGATCATATTTTGTGGGCGGAAAACCACATCGACTACAGGAACAGAAGATGAATGGTACATTGTTCCACCTACATTCAGCAGAAAATAATGACTGTCTGTGAGACATCTTAGGAGCAAGGCATTAAAGGCTATCTGTGTGACAGCATGAGGTCCTAATGCATTGTGAAGATGACAGCCTTCTGAATGATGATGGATTGTTTAGTGAGACAGAAAGGTAATCAGTGCTGCAGCCGATAATTAGCTAATACACCATTTATCAATAGAATGTCTAACATAAGCGTTCAATTTATAAATACTTGCCACAGCCAACTCTCACTAAACTGTTCACTAAAGAAAATACCCTGTCCTATCCAGTATAATTATAACTATTAAGCTAGCTAGCTTGATATTAGCTAGCTGGACAGCTAAGTTTGGAATTATTTCTTAGCCCAGGAGAGATTTCTTGAAAATGGTACAACTGGGTTTTATAAAATAAAATAAAAATTCCAACTCTGCCTCGCCATCACTTTACATTGATCCTGTCCTTTGAAACAGTATAAGAGAAATGGAGTCTCACAGTGGTGGGACTAGGGGGAAGTAACATTTCTTATGCACTAGATTGGGCTCTGCTGCAGTCTTCGCTTATGATTGTGGTTGCTAATGGATACGCCAGACAACCCCCACAGACATAAAAATTGACTGATGTAGTTTGTGCTGATAGTCTTTGAGATTATGTTAAAACACAACTTCACTATCTAGAGGACTGCCTTACCCCACAATAGCCGTTCATTCAGCTAGGACACAGCTAACACCTTGCTGGAGCAATTCTGGGGAACTTATTATCAAATCTGACGTTTGATCGTTTGGCTTCAAAACACTTGGAATACGCTGCACTGTCTGTTTGGAGTAATTTTGTAATTACTCCTAATGTAAGGAGCTGCATTAGCAAACTTGCACTGTATTATATGGACACACAAACTTCACCAGTGGGTGAGTAGATAACAACCAAACTTTCATTTTTGGGTGAACTATTCCTGTAAGTAATCTATAACTTTGTTGGCAACCAAGGAATTGCAACAATATCGACATGTTTCTTACACAGTTTAGGGTAGCCTGAAGTGACTAAAATATTAGCGTCATATTTTTACAACAAAGATGAAAAAGCTAGATAATTGGAGCAGAGATAGAGTAGTGAATAGATTCAGGATTAGTTCATTTGATTCATGATTCAATTTCACCACTGTGATTGATTTTTGGAGAGCAGCCAGCCAATATTGAAGTCATGAAGTCATAAATATTTAAATTCATTTTGTAGCACAAAAACATCTGTAAAGAGTCAGGAGGGTCAGTGCATTTTAACACCACTCCAGATCTATTGTGCTTTTATGCTCATTCCTCTAACCATCATGTGCAATATCTCATATACCACTGGTTTGAATTTGACAAAGATTGGAGGAATCATGCTTCTTCCGACTGCATTCACTGATTGGCCCAAGGTGGTGCTACATTTACAGGTCAAAATCGAACATGCCATATATCCCACACTGCAAGTTCAACTAACATGAACTTTGGTGGACAAATCCATCTGTTCTTGTTCTACAAAATTGCCTCTTGGACCATCAATGTATACATTATTGGATTTTCTGCCTTTTTTCATTTATTGAACAAAAGTTTATCCCTAAGGCTTTTTCAGTTTTGGGCCCATCAATATCAAAGGTGAATACTAAAGTTGTATACCAAATTAATATACAGTACTATATGCACATCGATGTAAATATTATGGATTGGCACAAATTTGTGTGTTGACTGTTGCTTTCTTTTTCATTACAGTTGTCCAAGTCTGCTGAAACATATTAGTTTAGAAGTCTGTAATTTATACTATAGTTTTACATAAATTATTCTTTAATTATGTGTTGTACAAATTTACAACTTCAGTCAAAGAAAGCCATATTCCATATTGGTTTATTATTTTGCCAAATATCATTAAATAAGTCATGAAATCACATCAGAAGAGAGAAAAATCTACCTGTAAACCTGGCACAAAGATTCAAAACAAATGTTAGGAGGAATGCTTTTGGTCTATATGGTCAAGTTTGGCATGTGATTTAACCATTTTTACTTATTTTATTCTTCCATCTGACACTTTAAGTACAATCCAGTATTGATAATTTGGACACAGAATTGGGGACATTATTCTTTTGCCACATGGTAGTGGTGTGCACTGCTTAGTAGATATGAGCCTAAGTATATGTGAAATTCTGAGAAGTAATCAGGGCAGAAGGCTAAGACAAGAAAGTTCTGCAGTGTGCACATTATCAATGGGCAGAAAGTCTACGCCATTATGACCTTTCAGTGCACTTTCTCAGCAAAGCCTTTGCCATCTGATAGTGCCAAAGCGGTTACTGGGTGCCATTACGAGTGGATGTAATGTATTCAGACTATGAGTCGAGAATATTTACTAGTGTTAGGGCTTACATCTGCAGTAAGGTAGCTTCACCATAATTACCACATATGGGAGGTTTGGAATTACTGCATTCAGAGAAGTCCAATACTGTAACTGCCTATATGCAACCTGCAACATAAAATGCCTTAACTTGCATCTAGGAAATTATACTCACAGAAAATATTCACATGTATTTGAATTCACAGAAACAATTTGTTTAATGCTTCACATTGAATATATTTTTCATGCAAAGCACAACTTAGTGATTACAACTTCTTGAATCTGACACTGCAACATTTCAGACGCCGTCTTTCGTGCCACAAATGGCGAATCTGCACACTCATACTTTTGCTACAGTTGGTGTGGAGTATTAGGTGCAAAAGTGTTTTGGAGACCTGTGCCTTCAAGACACTGCAAGGAGAGAGCTGGAGGGGAGGGGGTGGGGGGTGTTAGTCAAAAGTTGGCAGGCTACTAGACTGTTATGTTCAATTCTCTTGGAGAGAACATTTCACCAGACTCCATTAAAAATCTGGCAATTTAATGGGCCTTATTTATCAGCAAATGATACATACATCTTAGAACATCACTTAAGAGCTTTTATGTATCACTAGCAGCCACTGGAAAAATCTCAACTTTTATAGTTGGTTCTATAGTTGGTCTTCTTCCACCAGCATACATCACGGTGGCCGGAAGCAAGCAGGATTTCTCATCATAAAGTAGTCCTGAAAAAAGGTTGATACAAGCGTACAAACAGTAGTACAAGTGTAAATAGTGCAGATAAGCACAGATTGTCTCTTTGTATTCCACATTGCTTTTTTATCAATCCAGTATTATTCCATATCATACAAAACAGACTTTAAACTGTGTGTATTATACTAGTTGTCATAGATATGGGCACACTCCTATTGTCTTATTCTTTAAATCTCAGCCTGTGCTTGGAAATTGTTGTGCAGAAGTTTTAGGGTATTTTCAGTGCATGCAAGCTTTATAAATGAGCCCCCAGAGATCCAAGCCTCTGATCTGTGATGTCATATTGATGTACAGCCTGAAGCATTTCTACTACTTCAATGAATGGGAAACCGACTTTGTGGATTTTTTTTTTACCATTATTTATCCAGTGAACGTTGGATAGGCACACATTCTTACTTTTCAGCAGCACTCTACTTGATAATCATAGAGTTAAACACTTGCTCACCTGGGAGCTGTCCAGTGCAACCACAATCTTTGCTGACCAATGAGCAGCTGCACTGGACCAGTCAGGGTTTAAGTGTCTGGCTAAGGTGGATATGAAACACTAAATACACTTTTTTTTTCCCCAGCCGACATTGATATTCAAGGCAATTTCATATTAATAGATATCCTTTCTAGACACAGACTCGACATTACAATGCCAGTATACTTACTAGCTTTCTACATTACATATGCATATGGTTTGATTCCCTGAGGAGAAAAATGCAGAAATCCTGCACTTTGTGTGACCCTTACTCTAGTAAAGGAAGGCTGCCAAAACCCTACCCACTTTTTAAATGAAAGTTATGGTGTTTGTTTTAGATGGGTCAGCTAGCTATTGTTTATTTTTTGGATGTGGGTAAATGTTAGATTAGAGTGATGGATGTGAGGTGAGGGTGAGATGGGCGCGAGGTGGTTGCGAGCTTAAGTGGAGGTTTCCCAGGTGTCACCTTATTAGCAAGGATGGTGATGAATGAAATAACATTTGTGGTGGAGAAGCTACTGGCAGCTAGTTAGGCTTACATGAGTAATGCTGTGCTTGGCAGTCTGGTAAACAAACCCCATACATTGGATATGGATGTGTGGATATGAATGCATGCACCAATGTATTTGGTTTTTAGTGGCATTTTTGACAAAATGACGAGTGTGACTGTCCCACAATACACACTCCCCCTCCCCTACCCCTTCCCTCCATCATCTCATTCCACTATGTTGCTTTTTTTTTCTCACAATTTCACACAGAGTGAAGACAGACTGTTTGTTTCCTCGCTCTATAAGGGCACCTCGACAGTTATTGCTGATGGAGACAGCATTGCTGTTAGGATGAGGGGAAGGCATTTCTCATCCACATCTTTTACTTTCAAGATTTTCTCAACTGGTCTGCAGTTTAAAATCAGGGGTCTTCCAGTCACTAGCTCTAACTTAGGCTGCTGTAGCCCACCAATTTTTATCTGAATGTGCACACCTAATAACCTTTATGTTATCATCTAGAGAAATCAGTTCTGAACCAGTAAACATACCCTCAGGCCTCAAAAACTGCTGTGGTTAATGTCACAGTTTCCTTTTCAACATGTTCCAAAGCATTCTCTCTGGAATTATATATCAGTGTGGCTTCACATATTTGAGGCTGAAACAAGCTTTTATCTCTCGTTTTTGGCTATACGGAAGGAGACGCTGGTGAATGTTCACTAATGCAGAATAAACTGCCCTAGGGCACGAGAGCAACACCTGAATGCTGAAATTCACCGGTGTTCCCCTGGAACTTCCAAATGTATTGAAATTGGCTGGTATGGAGCTAGATCAAGGTTGTTTCATGGGTTGCTCGAATCAGATGAGATGGTGTTGATTTAGCTATAATGGCTAGAAATGACCTGTCCAGAATGAAGGAAGGGATATGCAAGTCAAATGTCACAGAAGGATTACTGCTCTTATGTGGACCAAAAGGTTAAAGCCTTTTCATCCAAGAGGAAAAATGCTCTCCCCATGCATTTATTTATACTCTGGCTGTTATGGCTTTTTCAAGTGTCCCTACAGGGCTGTCTGCACTTCCAGCGCCTCTCTATTCTGACGCATTTCCCCTGGTGGGGCTTGCCTGCACTGGTGAGCATGTAGCGCTCGTCTCAAAGCACTCTTCCTTCTGCCTGGGGAACGACACCCTCAGAAAACACCTACATGAAAATGCAATTAAAAGCTTCTTCCTCTGAATAGCGCAGCCTGTTTTGGGGGACAGTGGCAGGAAATGGAGTGTGAGAGCAACATGGTGCAGGATGGCCAGAGGACGAGGGACGGAGGTGGGGAGGGGTATGCCATCCGCAATCTCCATCTAAACCACTCATCTTACATCCATTATTTGAACGCTCACTCTTAATCTGACCATTTTTATATGATAAAGCAGACTCACACCACACACACACTGCTCATTTATAGCAGGACTAAACACAGCCAGTATCCTCCATTCTACCAATGCTATATGTAATAGGCTTTTTTTTAATTAGATTGGGATAAAGACATTTTCGATTTACAATGACTGACAGTAATGTGCGTAACAGCTAAATGTAGGTTAGGATATATTTTATAGGATATATTACACCTCATTGTTTGTAATCCTTGGAGGAAAATGAACCTGTATTTTGAGTTAATCTGAAAGGTGCAAAGAGATTATTTTCCATCAACACGTCCTACTCTTCGAGAGCTAGGTGTACGTGGCAAGGGAAAACATGTGAACGCTCTGTCAATCAAATGTTTTTCCTTTATTCTGAATCAAGATAATACTTGAACACCATATAATCTCTAGACACAAAATGATGTTATATAGCAAAAACGTTTTTCTTCGTTTAGTATCCCTTATGAAAAAACTGTTAAAATCTCCTTTTCATATAGCAAAACATTTCTGCTAAGGACTAATCTGTCTCTCAGAATGCCCGGAAGGAAATTTCAACCTACTTAGGGGTTTTCAGCAGTATTTGTTTTTGCCTCAGAGCTCTTTGGTATAATATAGCAGACATTTTTACCTCAACGATTAACCTGATATTGATTGAGACCCTGACCAAGCGAAAGAGCTCAAAGCTAGCACCCTATAGCCACCATAATAATGATTAATAGTGTTTAGTGTGGCTGTCGTTCAAGTGATTGCCTGTGGTTGTGCAGGCATATATGCGACACCTGCATGATCTGCCACAAGAGGCTTATTTAGTTACAGAGAACTTTGCATTTTATGTCTTCTCTTTGTAACGGTGTATGGAGATGTGCGATACCTTTGTGGCCAGTGGAACACTGAAATGGCAGTTGGTAGCCAAATGCTGCAGGCAAGATGTCTAATCTCTTCAGAAGAGTCTTGGTATAGTCCTTGAAGCAAGCCACTAGCATATCCAAGGGGAATCCGTTAATTGGCCATTCAGTAGAGGACATACAGTTGATATGCCCTACCAGCACAGGTGTCTTTGTGCCTCAGTTCGAGTGATCAGAGTCAGTGGATATCAGAATAGGACTCTCGGCCCCCCAATGGCAGGCCTATAGTATCCTTTAGGCAGTGGTGTTAAAAGGCTCAAATATCTTGATATGCCTTCTCTCTGGTCCCTAAGCTTCTGATCTGCACAGCATTTTGAGGCAGCCTTGTGGAGATGGTGAAGTTTCTAATTTAGAAGGCGGTTGGTTTTAAGCGACTGTTGGCATAGGGCCGAAGATGCTGCAGCAGCACTTCAACAAAGAGTGCTGAAAGAACAGGATGGGTTTAACAACATAGACTCTTTATAGTAACAACCAGGCCATTTATCAGATGTTGTCTGCTCTGTAAAAGGGATACAGTGGATGTTAATGTTACCTAAAATCTGTGTTTCTTTCCTGAGTTCTTTTACTGAATCCAAATAAAAAATTATTATTTAAGCTACAACAATACAGATCTGCTTTGTTATGGAATATTTGCTCACTGCTGGAAGGCTATCAAAAAAGCAATTATCAAGAAACAACATGAAACTTACTTGCTTTTAGATTACGGTGTGGGAAGGCTACCATGAAGGAAGTGATAATTACTTGGAGATTATCATTAAATAAATATATGCTTCTTTGAGATGTTAATGGCAGAGTATCTATGAAGATAACTTAACTTGTGTGGGTGCCTGGCAGGGTATCTCATTAAACACTTTATGCAACATTCAGTATTGCTCTACATTTCAAATCTGCCTTATAAATACCTATGATATTACCATTACCTATTATGAGATAATGACTTCAAAATTACTTTGTTGTTACTTAAATGCGTCTATGTTGTTACCCAGACCTCATGTTGTGTTTTTTCCAGCACAGTCTGAGACTGCCAAGGTAAATGAAATGAGGAACTATGGTGAGCTTTTGGGCATTGATATGAAAAGTAGGCAGCAGTGTGGGTTGCTTTTGTGTTATTTGTGTCTAATCTGAATTCCACTGGAAATATAGACAGATGCAACAATTTGATTCTGCTTCTTTTCACAAAGTGGATATTGCATATATTATGATATAGGCTATAGACATTTTGTGTGTATGTGTTATGAGTGAAGGCGTGAGTAGGCATGTTTCAAAAACATTTTGTAAAATTATATTTTTCCAATTCACCCTTTATGTGAGAAAATACAGGCATTTAGAAATCAACATAAAGATGTAAATGAAAATATATATATATATATATATATATACACTGATAAAAGAACAAATTGCTTTACAACCAAATTAAACAATATATAATAATACAAAAATGAATGAATAAAAAAATGAAGAAATGGAATCAGTAAATGGAAAAACATATATGAATACTAATATAACACATATTTGGCTTTATTAGGAGACTAGGAATGAACTATTTAGCAAGATTTTTGCACAAATCTTTCACTTTTCGACCCTTTTCTCCAGCACAAATTAGATTGCTCTGTTTTCTGCTGCATCTTTGCAAGCACTCCATTGCACAGTATACTTTAACCTCTAAGTTAAAATTTCCTGCTTTAGAAATTACCATGGGCTTCCTCTCCACTCTAATTGCTCACGATGCTAATTGGACTGTGGAAGCAATCCCCTGAATTTCATTGGGGATTTCCACAATCTGAATTCAAAAATAACAAGCAAAAAGCTTTTAAATTCCAACTGCCACAAGACATCTGGATGGCCTTGCCCTGAAAGCGTATTCATAATTAATACAAAGTCTAGTGGAAGGTGCCTTTTTTTTTTTTTTTGATTGAAAGGCCTTTCTGCATTCCCCTTGCTAAATATGAAATAGAAAATGTAAACTTGGCATGCAAGAATATGACATTTGAATTAGAGCATGCAGCTCTCATTAAATTCAAAGTAAGGACCAAACATAATATAATTTATTGCTGAATGCAAAGGAGTAAGTGTCCTTTGGACATTTATCGCACCTCAACAGAAAAATGAGGTTTTGTCTGCCTTGAGAATCTATGAGCCCGTCATCTCACACTAAAATGTATTCGAAACCTGAACACTAACCTCTTCTTAAATACAAAAAAATATATTTCTCTACGTTAGCCAGCACTGGGCTGGTGCAAATCATTTGCATCAACTTTCATATCACAGTATAAAAACAGAGTGGGTGAAGATAGTTCAATCAAATCTCATCCCGAATGTAAGGTTTGGAGATCATTGGAATTTAAATCAGCATATTACAAATACCATAGATCTAAAATGCTATATAGAGAGCTGTGTATTAGAGGTCAATGTCCTTGATAGAAAGCGGATGAGGAAGGAAGACATCAGAGGGAAAGTAAGTTTATGGTATATGGCAAGTGGTGTAATGTCAGACATAAAGGTCATATGCCAGCTACTGTGCTGCCTCTGTCACATTTTGAAAAGTGTGGCGATATGAAAGTGATGGCTGCAGTGACTGGCTATGTTACAGAGAAGCAGGGCAGCTAATAGAGACAAGCTCTTTCCATTATGGCGCCATCTGTTCCACTCAACACTACTGCCGGCAGCTGCACATGTTGCATGTGTTGGAGAGACACCTAGGAAGGAGGCAAAGGTCTCAGTCCCCATGCTCAGTAAAGAGCTGAGAGAGCCAGTTTTTATATGGCAACCATCTGATTGGCCTGGTGTTGTTGGCAGAACTGACGGGCATACCTATCAACCCTCTGCTTAATGGGTTTTCCCACATGGACAAGCATACATTGCTTTTTTAGATGTTAGAGTGTTGCATTTAATTGACTTTGGTGAGGTTAGAAAGCCAATATTAACATACAATATTAAAGCAATGGATTTTGTTCCCCCCACAAGTCAACGACAAACCAAACTAAGTTGATAATTTTATTCTTGTTATCAGAAACAGTCAATCTGATGCAGTCAATCAGTCTTCTGATCTGCTTTTGATTTACTAGTTATGTACTTCTAAAAATATAAATGTGTGTGCGCGCGTGTGTGTGTGTGCCTGTGTGTATGATTAAAGTACAGTAAGTTTGTGTCTGTTTCTGTCTCCAGTGTAAAAAAATTAAAGCAATAAAGAGGTGGCTGTTGATTTGGTCAGAAGGACCCATGAAGCCATGTTACTACATGAAACATTTATTTCTCCTAATTCTCCTTGCAGAACCTTTGAGTGGTAATAACATGTTTCTTTCCGCTTGGCCATGCCAGACGAGCGACAGGAAGACTGTAGGCCATAATTATCCTGTTTGTTCAGAGGCCCAGTGCTTTTTATTATTTAAATCTCCTTGGGCTGTGAAAGTGCTGAGAGGCAATTTCTCCCATTTTCTTGCCATGCTGTGTTAGTCAGTGTTAATGCTGCTCTCTGTAATTTTTTGATGTTCTGTTTGCTCTGTGTTCATCAAGAATGAGAGAGATGCCTTAACCAAGGGAAAGAAGTGGCATGGCAGTGTAAACAAATAACTAGAACAAATTGTTTAATACAGACATATGAATTGATGATAAAGGAGGCACAAAACACTCCATATTATTGTGAGGATTCAGCTTTTGCATATATACTGAACTGAGTCTCTTTGACAGCACAAGCACTCTGGAGCCTTACAGCGGTGGCAATTTGTTCCTGGTTTCCTCAAGAGTGTCTTTTTTTTTATACGCTACAGCTTCATAACATTGTCTCTACATGTTCACACTGTACAATATACTTGCCCATACTGTAGTCTACTGCTGACTGACTTTCACTGCAATGTACAGAATATATGAACCTGCTATATTATAGCAGTGGTTCTCAACATGGGGTCCGGGGACCACCAGGGGTCCTTGAGGGGGTCCCAGAGCGTCCCCAGCAAATTGACGGATTGTTAAACTTCATCATTATTACGCTTACAAGAAGTTAACAATTAGAGAATGCAGAAGAATGACTATTTTGATCGTAGCTCCACTGTTATCTCTCTACCTACAATACAGATAGTCATATAATTCTGGACAAAATCGTATCTATAAAACATATGCTCAGATTTGATTAAGAGAGACTAAATCTCATCAAATGGGGGTCCATGGCCCCAATGTGGACTACATTTGGGTTCCTTAGGGCAATACTTGTCTCATCAATTTCACATCTTGTGAGAAGAATTGTAGAACATATTTTCCCACATTATGTTTTAGAGAATTCTGCAGGTGTCCATCTTCTGCATGTGTACACTCTAATAAGTAATCAAAAGTGGTGCTTAGCTTGGAATCATAAATGGTTCTTCGACTTCAAATTCTCTAGGGAGCTTAAATGGTACCATTTATAAAAATGCAGTTACACCAAAAAACAAATCTTTTTATACTAAATGATTGAAAAATCACACTGTATGCTTAGAAAGAAAGATCATACTATTTCAGTGCTTTTGCTTTTTTTTTTAATTTTCATCATCTGTCTACATGCAATATTTCCTGAACAACATTAAAATACCCCTTTCTGGCTGCAGTAAAACCCCAAAGGCTTTCCATGAAAAATACATTCAATGCTGATAGTTCAGTGAAAATTCAGTGCAATGAATACTTTATCATTTGAAATCTTAAAACGACAAAAATGCTTTAGAGAAGATTCAACACTGACAACTGAAAATCAATATCAATAAACAATTGATACATGAGCCAATTATATGCCACACCGTACCATATTGCTGTGTAACAACGTCCATCCTGTATCTTAGTCCATACAAGGGGCTGCGTTTTGGGCTTTCCAGAACTACATTTATTTGAAGTACATATACTAATACTTGAATATGTCTTAATAGTGATGCTCAGATAAATTTTGCAGGGGCTGATCATAACAATTGTCATTTCTCTTATATATTTTAACATATAAACAAACAAACAACCAAAAAAAACAACTAAAAAGCCAGAATCAAAACCTGACTTTTTGCTGTGCTTTTGGCTCATAATCATGTTTTCATTAGAAATTCAAATGTCATGAGCATGCAACAAAAATAACTGACTTCACACAACTATCACAACTATTTTTGCCTTTGAGGTATAATTTATAATTCTGTGCCCCCTGCAGCGGAATCCACCAACATCAGTTTATTTCCATTTAGAGTTGAAGGTCAATGAGGTAAACAACAAGAAGCACTTGACCAAATATCAAAACTAACTGTAAACAAGAATATTTTTCATGTTTCATTCCAAAATCAGACATCACTATTTGGGGGGGACTTACACCTACCCTTGCAAAAAACTGCTGGCATGAAAGTAAAGCACATTATGGGTTAATGTGAAAGTTGTGAGTCCTTTGCTTGCAAAATAGTTATGTTTTGTTTTTGTTTTTTTGTTTTTTGCTAGCATTCTCTTTGTTTTTGAGATATTCACTTATGAATTTAAGGTATCAAATTTTCATCCAAGATGTGATAGGCTAGCATTTTAGAAATTCAACCCTTTGCGTCAAGCAGGGGCGAGGTTGAGCGTGAGTCGGGAGGCAGCGAGAGGGGCAGCCTGCTCTGTCCCCCGGGTCTCCCAGTGGGTGGCGAATCCTCACAGGGAGAGAGAGACTGGAGCCTGTGAGGGCCGAGATAGCTGAGTGAGCCCGAAGAAGCCTCTATGTCGCTAATGTTGCTTGGACTGTGTTCCCCGAAAGGGCAGTTTTAACTGATCTGTGTACCCAAAAGGGAATAGTCCTAAAATGTGTTGCGGCTGAACTCTCCCTGTTGTGTGTGTATTCGTCAGCCTTGCAGAACAGCCCTACTTGAGTCCTCTCCAAATGACACCTCTCCCAAAACTCTACAACAAATTGAGTTGAGCACTTGCTTAATTGTGACAGGAATTTACGGTTTGTTCCGCATGTTTCACACAAGAGGCCTCGCTCATTGATAGAGCCGAACTGACAACTGACAGTCTGGCTATGTTACATTAGAGTTAGACCGATATATTGGTTTGCTGATATATCAGGCCAATATTATTATTAATATTATTATCAATATTTATTTTTCATCTAATTGTTCAACGACTGCTTTTTGTTAATAGCTTTTTCTTCTAAAGACAGCAACATATCCCAGAATGTCCCCTGCCATTGTTTCAGTGTCCCATTGTCTAAATGCTGTTTCAGATGCTTTTCTACTCTGTCAAAAACAAAGGTTTCTGGAGGAAACGCTTGCACTTTTTTGGAACATCAAAATTGTCAAATTGGTCAAAAACATATATCGGTCAAACATACGCACAAATATGTGACTAAATCCAAATAAGCTATAATGCAATTAAGCCATGATTACATGATGAGACCTCACCTAATAATCTGGTTTACATGTGACATGGTTGTGTGTACTGTCTTTTCAATCTCCCTGACAGAACGGCACTGCAGCTTGATCAGTGAACAATGTGATTAAGGTGTATACATGTTCTGACTGGTCTTGATTAATGTGAGTAAAATTGGAGCAGGCCTATGCATGTTATTCTAGCTAAGAGCATAATTGCACATAATCAGAATATGGTGTTTAAATGGCTCCTGCCTTACTTGCATTATTCTTAATTGCATTACAATCACATTTTTGTGTGGATATAAACATGGTCAGAATGCCAAGCTATGACTTCAATGAAAATATGGAAAAATACAATTTAGCAAAATCATAGGTTGTCAAAAATTGAACAAAAACAGCCTTGATCTTAGCTTTACCACCATGCATTTCTGAATTTATCCAGTGGGTTGTGACAGGGTTTCATAAGCCCAAGAGATCGGAAAATTTGCTCAAACCACTACAGAGGAGCATGCGATCCTTCAGCCAAAGTGAAAACATGAAAATCACCAAAATTGTTTTTCACAGCAACAACAGAATGGTTGCATTCAAATTTCCGAACAACAGAGAAACAGGATTCATGGCACAAACAACAAGAGATGGTATCTGTCTGTTATTGAGATAACAATAGTTAAGGATATTTTGACTACAAAGACGAAAGTTTACAGTATGACATTAAAGTCTAAGACCTAAGGGTAGTACTGTCCTTTCTTAAATGCTGAGAAGGCAAAATCATCTCTCTTCCACTCTAATGCTGGTTCTTAAGGTTGAGTTACAGAGTTTGGGATCGGCAGGCAGTTGTGATTTGAAGGAAGACAACAGCATGGAAATGCAATAGTTTGACACATCTGCTGGTGACAGAAAAAGCAGAGACATCTACAGAGCCTCGATCCACACACTAACATGCATGACTGCTACCAAAGATTGCCCTGACTGTTTTTGTTTGCAGGAATTTCTGTTCTAGGTGGAGGTAGCATAACATGCTGGTGTAAATACGGACTGTATAGTATATAATTTAGATGTTTTCCACAGTCTTTGGACAAATATTTAAACATCAGAACCTTGAAAGCTCACAGCTATGAAATTGGCAAATTTGTCTGCTTGTCTGTTTTCTCACATGTGATTTTTCCTCAGGTTGTTGAAAAGTAAGGAGTGGGAAAAAGCTGCTTCGAAAATAAAGGAAAACAAAATGATTTACCATTACCTAAAAAGTAACATGATAATCAATATGCAAAATCATCAGGGTTGGAGTTTTATTATCCGCACATTTAAAATACAAATTATGCAGGGGGGGGAGGGGGGGGGGGTACGGGTTCTGGAGGGGAAATAAACACACAGGGGGG
>OMOV01045555.1:2094-14188 GCA_900312565.1 Beryx splendens | reverse complement strand
ACTTCCGTATTCCTACGCATGCTGTTGTCTTATGTTCCACAAATTATTTCACTTTTAAGAGACCGGTACGGGTCCCTTAAAATGTTCTGAGGGAAAAGGTTACTGAGGACCTCAACGCGAGGAAGACTTCAGTAGCTAAAGGCAAACACTCCGAGATCAGAGGGTTTCCCCTTAAAACATCCTGAGGAAATCCTCATGGTGATTTTATGCAACTAATGTTTTTCTAAGGCATCCTGAGATGAAAACTTAAGGGCAACCTTAGCTTAACTGGTTTTATGCAACCGGGCACTGGACCTATTTGTCACTAGTGGCAACAGGGGAGAGACTGAGGGGGAGTCATATTTTGTTGGGTCGCTTTTTACATCTACCAAAATCTGACTCCCCTCTTATATTAAAAATGCAAGGTGTGACACACACCACAATCACTCAGTCGGCATATCTGGACCTTTGGTGTGTGTCACATCTTGCATTTTTAATATAAGAGGGGATCTCTCCCCTGTTGCCACCAGTTACAAATGACTTTATACACGTACAAGTAGTAGAGGTCCAGATATGCCAACTGAGTGAATTTGGTGTGCGTCACATCTTGCATTTTTAATGTAAGAGGTGAGTCAGATTCTGGTAGATGTAAAAAGCGACACAACGAAATCTGACTCCCCCCTCAGCCTCTCTCCTGTTGCCACTAGTGACAAACAGGTCCAAATCTGTCAGCAGAGAGATTTTGGTTTGTGTCACTGGTGTCATGATTGGCTGATGGAGCTCTGGCAAAAATCTGGTTGGTTTAACTGAAAGAGTAAATGCCCATAATCTGCTGAATATGAAGAAGCCGAAAACCCGTAAACTGACAACAGAATGAAAAGCGGAGCTCGCGATTAGCTTGTAGCGTGAAGTGTGTGCGCGTTCACGCGAAGGGGGGTCACATTCTGCGGGGGAGACGGAAAATTCTATAACACCTTCTCCAGACCGGGGGCGTGCCGACCGCCAAGTACCTCAAACGACCCCACTGCAAATAATCCGAACTATCCCTTTGACGCTGTCACGGTGATCATTAAAGGCACACCCTTTGCAGACCATTACTTAAAACCTTATTCGAAGCTAGAGGGTCTCCTAGTAAATTCGGCATACAAGTCACCCAACAAGCAGCACTTTATTTCAACAAAATCTCACACTTTAGAATGAGGGTGGTGGAATAACAATGTGGGAATAACAAGACAGCCAATTCCAAAAGTTGGAATGTCTCTGAAATAATTCCGCTGAGTGTATTGGATGTATGCCGAAGTGAAGAGTGGCTCTCGATGATTCCTAAAATGTCTAACTTTATGTTCTAATATGTGTATATTTGGAGGATGGCAAAGGAAGGCAACATTAAGTGGACAGATTTTGAATCTAACGTTACTATTCTCCCCATATCAGAGAAGGGAACGTGTCGAGGCTGGTGAAACAGCTGACTGTGCTGTTTGGTAGATATTGATTTAGCATGAATACCAGCAAACCTACAGCTGCCGGACCAAGAGGACAGATGAGCTTGATGCTGAAATTATCTTTGCTAAAGATGAGTTAGCCAGCCAGCTAACATTAGCCAGCCAGCTAACTGGTTTCCAAGTTTCTGTTTAAATGCAGCCTATCAGATCCTGACCTGTGAAGGAGTCTGGGTAGATCGACTCTATAGCCTCCAGCTCGTTTCTTTGCTCTTCGGCGTAGTCTGTCATTTTGTTGTAGGTTCCAATTATCTGGAGGTTAACGTTAGTAAAATCATCCCCGCTAATGCTAACACCCTGGACGTGCTGCGTGTTCCAGTGGCCCACCGGTGTGCTTCTTCTTCTTCTGCGTCTTCCGCTGCTTCTTCTTCTTCTTCTGCCTCTGAGTTTCCGGCAGACTGGCTGCCTCGCGGCACACTGCTGCCTCCCACAGGTCGGGATTAGATCGCCGTTCGTAGTAATTCTGTCTCCATAGCTGGAATCCTGTCGCAGCGATGAATTCAAGGACTGCTGTCACCACAATCCTTGCCTGATTTCTGGTAGGATTCAGCAGGCTTTTCATTGAAACCGTCTTTGTGCCCAGGCGTGATACTACATCACACACAGTCTTTCTATTTCTTCCATGAAACATTTGCATTCCAAGTGTTTCACAGTTTGTTGTTTTCTGCAAGTTCCACACAGTCCATTCATGTTTGCCCGTCTTTGCCAAGTCCCAGGCCAGCCCACAGTGCCAGTTCTGCCATACAGCTGCAGTAGTCATATGTCCCAATGGGTACTCTCACATCTATATCTCTCTTCAGTGCCTTTTTAGCTGCCATATCAGCTGCCTCATTCCCTCCCACCCCTACATGGGCTGGCACCCAAAGAAACCCCACTGAGTCTCCAGCCTATCAACAGCTCCACCACGAGGTCTGACCGGGCCCCCAGCGTGCCTTCCCTAAGTGTCATCAGAACTGGCCGATTCTGAACATACGACTGCTCGGCTTCACTTCATCAATCCACTGCAGTGCCCATATTATACTCATTAATGCTGCTGTGAAGACCGAAACCCCCTCAGACAGTCGTTTGTATTTTATCATTTCCAAGTCTGGAACGTAAAAGGTAAATCTCGATTTTCCAGTTTTGGGGTCTTGGGCCCCATCTGTGTAAATTTGGAGATAATGTTCCCACACGATGTCACCATAACCTGTAGGCCTACTACCATGTTCCGGTAATCGATTATGTCATCAATGTGATTTTAGGTCTCATCAAATATATTTTAATTTAATGATTCGGTGTAGCTGCCACATTATGAAGTCCAGTGTGATTTTACATATTCAAATTGAATCACATTTTGCACTATAATTGTAGATCTCATTCATGTATTTGTTTATTCCGCAACATCAGACAGCGTTACTTGTCTGAAATCTATTATTTGGTTCTGGAAGAATATCAGCATTGGTGCCTTCAAGTACTGTCGGAATCAGTCGGATATTGTTGAACTTCAGCTGTTGAATGTCAGCGCACATAAACAGCCCACCAAAGTAGTCTAAATTGTACTATGCCAACTTGTTTATCTAGGCTATGTAAAACCAAATATGGTAGCTGAGAGGAAACAGGAATGAGTCTCGTTTGAAGGAGCACTTGGCATTTATTGAATGGACATATTGGCTAGGCTGTAGACACGAGTATGGTCCTTCGGGACGTTTACTGAAGGACATACGTCAACAGTTTACAGTGCAATGAAGTGAGAAAGATGGAAAAAATCGGTGTTAATGTGTCAGGAAATTGATCATCAGTTATAAACAATAGTGTTGAGAAAATGTATGTTTATGCTATGCTACTTAAGGCCAAAAAACAAAATGGTGATCTTTTCACTTGAGAGAAAAATGTTGACATTGAAATGTATGTAATAATTAACTGACCTTGTCTACAGTGAATTTTAGTGAGGTAGAGGTGAACCCAAATAATTGTTTTGATAAATGGAACAGGCCACTAGCTATTTGTTAATAATGAAGTGCATCGTTTTGAAAAAACAAAAAGTTGTTTTATTTGGATGACATTTGATTGCTTTCCTTGAATATTCAGTTTTCAAGGGGATACAAATTAGTGAACAGATAATGAAGTAATAGCGACTTAATGATGAATCAAGAATTACTGTGCGAAGAATTCAAAATGATACCTTGTTTTGGAACTCTTAAGTAACGTTCGTTAAGTAATAATTTACAAATGAGTATCACAACTTGACTTTACTTGAGGGGACACAAGTCAGGTAAGTAGTGCTGATCTCATCTGTCTTTTACTCTCAGTTGTCAGTTTATTGGGTCTGTTGAGCTTAAGCATGTCTGATCATTCACTAAGTTGTCAGTTGGTACCTGCTAGGTGATTTTGGTAGTGCATCTTTCTCTACCGTGCTACACTCCACTGCTTTCAACAACAACACAAATACCATTAAAAAAAAAACTCATCTTCCACACATTATGTTGTAAAGTGTCAAAAATACCAGTAGGTCTATTCTCATAGAAATATGAAGCTATTTCTTTTTTCAGAGAGGCTGAGCAAATGCACGGTCCTGAAATAAACTTTTATTTAAGAGGAATCCAGCTAATTTGGTCGCATATCAATTAATGTATGAAGTAACTGTGAATTAACTTAATTGATCTAATAAGTGTAAATCACATACAGTCATAGTGACTTGATCATTTGTTAATGATGAGCAACAGGAATTCATGATACATCCTGCATTAATTCATGAGCAAGCATTAGTTAAGTATTACTTAAGTATATGATTTGTACCGTTATTATAAAGTGTTACCAGCAATGTCAGTAATGGAAGCCCTCAAATACATGCACTGTTACAGAGAGGTAGAGGGAACTTCTGTATATAAAATAGTGGCAACGCCCTTTATTTACAAGATGTGCTTAGATAATGGTTGCATTTTTGTGCCATTGCTCATCCGCAAGTCAACCACATTCTTCAGCAATAACATACTGAAAGGGCAGCTCTGTCGCTTGGGAGGCAGATTGGGGCGGCTTCTCCTGAGTCAGACTCACACACACACAATAGGCGTAGTGCAGTAACATAGTGGTGGAGTGTGTAAAAGCCTCAGCACTGAGTTTTCCTTGATTGTCTCCATATTGTCCATCCGTAAAATGCCTGAGAAGATTGCGTCCTCCTCCTCCTCTAGCTCATCTCTATGCCATGCTCCAAGTCCATGACGGGTCTCTTCTCCGGGTTGAAGTCCCTGTCTGCCCTCTCCACATACTGCTGTAGGGTGCTGTAGGATTGCTCACTCCTGGAGAAGGTATAGAGGGCAGAGATCTGCTCCCACGCTTTGTGGTTGGGGAAAGGGAACGGATCGGGGTCCTTGTTATCAAAGAAGCTGTGGAGGTTTCTCTCTGCCAGCTTGGTGGCATAATCCAGGGCGAAGGTGTCGAAGTGCTCCCTCTCCTTCTCCACGTACCGCTTCCAGAACTTGAGCTGCAGGTAGCTCACTTTGGAGCGGCAGTTTATGTAGCAGGTGCCGAGGAGGCCGACGGTGGCCGCTATGATGACGATACACCAGCCCAGGATCTGCAGGTGCACAGACATGAGAAAGATATGAACTGATGCTCGCATAACACCCTGAAACCCTACCAGGGATCACATATTACTCATATCACATGTTCATAAAGAGTTGTACGCATTAGAAAAATCTAGTTTGAATTGACCCTGCACTATAGGGACCTACTGTAGAAGAAGGAGAAGAAGATGGAAGAGAAGAAGAAATAGCAATCATATTCATGTATATTTGTGTGGAATCTGAACCAAATATCTCATTAGAATCAGTTCAGGTTAAGGGCATTCCATAGACAACAAGTGTTGGATCGATCATTCTACAATATCAAACTGCGTCACATCCATCATATCAGAGGCAGACGACACTGACTGGCCCAATATTTGCCCAATATATCAGCCGATATTTAACCCTATTAGATAACTTCATTGACCCTGCACCTTTTGTTAGTCTTATTCTTGTGATCAAAGGATGTCACACAGATCCAGCTGATCATCTCTCACCTGTGACTGCGCCCTGAACATCATCAGCAGCTCCATACGCTCATCGCTGGACAGCTTGGACCTGTCGCAAGGCACCTGGGCCAGCTCCTTTCGGCAGGCCGCCGTCTTGTTTTTGCAGAATAGATCCACCACCAAGTTGTCGTTGAGACCACTGACGGCGCACTCGTAGAAGGTCCCATTGAGCAGGGCTACGCATAGCCACATGACAGGGGCCACGCAGGCACCGGAGAGGATGTTCAGAAACACCCTGAGGCAGTTCAAGCAGTTCCCCCGGGGGCAAAGCTTCATCGGGTTCAGGCAGCAGCCGGTGTAGAGTCTCCACAACCTGGAGCTGAAGAATAGACCCAGAACCAGCAGGACTACGGCTGGGCCCAGCAGAAACGTGAGCCCGTAGGCAAAGTTCTGGCTGCGGTTGCAGGGGCACTGGAAGGAGACCATAGAGAAGACTCGCTCTCCGCCGATAGTCAGAAGTGCCATGAAGCTGTAGCCGATGGTGGCCTTCTGGTTCATGAAGAAGCGCAGGACAGTCTGGAAGTTATCCATGGTGGCGAGGAGGTTTCAGACCCGCTTCATGTAAAATGAACAACGAAAGCAAAGTGAATGAAAAGGGGAAAGTGTGAAAGGAGGACAGAAGTTGGTTCCAGTCTGTACGCTCTGCAGCCACTCCCTGCGCTGTGTCCTTTCTGAAGACAACACACATCTGCCGAGCCTCTGTGAGCCCCTCCCTTTGGCTCTTTCTCTCTCCTCCCTCCCTCCAGACTCCTCCCTCCCTCCAGACTCCTCCCTCTCTGTCCCACCCGGTCTGTTTTTCACTGCCTTCACTTCTTCTCCAAATGACTTCTCTGACTGCACTGTCAGAAAAGGGAAAGGTACAGCCCCATTAACAAAACAGTTACAACGGTGTGTTCGCTCAACTTCCCTTTCTCTGTTCTCTTCAGCTTTTACATCCTTCTCCGTATGCTTCCTTCCCTGCCCCTGTCTGTTGGTAAGGCAGCACTGTGACTAGCTGGCTGAAATCCTGCTCATCTGGTTTTCAGGACTGAAGTCTGTGATTTGAGAGTGATGTCATGGGACATGCAGCCTGGGACAAATACCTACTAGTCACAAAAACAACAGACTTAACATGTATACTCTTAAGTGCTTGAAGTGTTGAACTATCCTTTAATTCTCACGTGAAGTATCTATTCAATTCTATGAAAGGAGTTTTTTTCTCTCTTCATCATCTCACACACACATACACACTTGGCCGTACAATAAACAGGACTGCACCTCCATGCTGTATATCAGTAACATGTTTTAAATGGAATTCAACAAGTTCTTTGCAGTTTCACTTCCTCGCAGTTTCTCTCACGCACTGGCAAACACGCAAAGGGCAAAGAAAAAAATATTGCATGAGAATCACTGAAATGAATCATTTCATATCGAAAATTTTCCATAAAGCACGTGCCACTGTTGCAGAGGAAGCAAGAGGCAAATCAGTCTCAGCAGCAGAGATTGAGGTAGAGAAGTGATCACTTCCTCCTCGTGGTTTTTCTACTCCCACAGGACAGCCTGACTACTCAGTCTAAAAGCCTCTGAGTGCGTTGTACAGCAGGCTTTTAAAGGGGAAACACCAATTACACACAGAATGCTTCATGATCCACTACTGCTGAAGCTAACAGCATCACTAAACTCACATTAATTATCACTTTGGTTAAATTTATTCTCACAGTCTTAATGTGTTGATTGAACCAGAAAAATATAGCAAAAAGTACACATCACACATTTGTAACGGAAATACATCATTGTGAACAACAGTGCAGTCTGCCAGCACACCAGTGCACAGGAAGTGGCTTTTTTCTTTCTTTCTTGCGATGTCGCATGTTGCCGAATCACGTTTCCTGTTCAAAACCATATAAGCAGGTAAACAAGTCACATACATAACGGTCACATTAAATGTTTTCTGGCATTTTTGGTTAAATGTTGGATGGAATCAAGCATTTCTGATTGTATCATATAGTATTCTTTATAAGATCAGCTGCACGATGTTCTATCAAATGAAAAAGCTATGACTGCATTACTGTGGTTGTGGTGATGATGATGATGATGAATCAGATAATCTCACATTTTGTCCATATAAAAGTAAAAAAGTTTTTTAAAAAGGTGAAGGGGGAAAAAAGGTTTTCAGTATTCATGAGTCAAGCAGTGGTTATGTGATGAGGCTGGATACTCTCTTACTGAATGGGATTAGTTGTTCACAGTACGATAGTAAGATCCCTGACAACAGGAGCAGTAATACAGCGGCGATCTGTTTCATTTTAAAGTTGCACCAGGCAACATTATGTAAAAATCCAGCTGTTTTCAAGAACTAAACGCTACATATGATCCAACAAATCAGGATTTATTCAGATATTTACAAATGAGGGACTATTTATTATATCAAAAACATTAAAACAAATGAGGATAAAATACACCCTGTCATAAAAGTACTTGTACAAGCTTATAGCAATGTCATCCCGAGAGCTGTGTCAGTTTTGTGCTGTTGTTTGATGGAATCTAGAAAGGATTCAACATTATGTGTTAAAGCTAAATGGGACGGAGAGCTGAATGAAAAAATCCAAGAAGAGATGTGGAAAACACACCAAACTACCACACAATCACGGATGATGAGATGGAGAGAATTTATTTGGAAGAATCAAATTCGTTATTTCATCAAACCCAAAATGAAAAGTAAACAGATGAATTCTCAACAGCCACGCTGGAGACTACGTAACGACATGGAACCAAACCACGCTCACATTTTCTGGACACGCATGAATATACAACCTTTCTGGAAGGATATTCACTCAGTTCTCTGTGAAGTTATTGGGTTATGTAATTCCTAGATCCTGTCTTGTTTCATACCTTGGACATTTGGAAGGAGCTGTGCATGTAGGAGACCAACACCTGGTCAAGCTCCTCCTCGCGGCTGGAAAGAAGGCCGTTACTAAGAACTGGCTCAAGACTGAAGCACCGAGCTACAAACAATGGCTGTCAAGCATAGATGATATACTTGTGATGGAGAATCTCACATATAGGCTGAAAATGATGGAAGAATGCTTTACAAAAGGCTCGAGGAAATGGTTAACATATAAAAGAAAGAAAGGCATGAATAATAATGCGGTCTAAAAACGAGGTAGATCTCTCCCATCCCACAGGCTCTGTTCATTTACTGACGTTCTGAAAAAGAAAAATGCTTTGTATTGTATTTTTATGCTCTTGATGTCCTTGATTAATAACAAAACAAAATAAAAATTATTTTAGAAAATTAAAAATCCAGCTGTTTTATCAGCCTAAATCACAGAGTGGGGCTGTAAGAGGAGAGCGTCCTCATCTCCACGGTAGATTCACCCTGTTTGTCCAAATGAAAATCTGATGTCAGTATGGTCGCTGGTGGGAAATCTTCTCCACACAGGAAGAGACAAATCCAAACTTGAGGAGTGAAATTCAAAGTCTCCTAAACTCCATCCAGAGAAAGCTGGACTCGCCATCGTTAGATCCGTTTCCTCTCTCGTTCCTTTGGTTTTCTTTACTATAAAGCGTCTCCGACCTTTAAATGAATTAATTTACAAACACATGATTGAACAATTGAATGAAAAGATAAAATGTAGAAAGAAAATTAAATTTACTTTGGTGAGGGAGTAACCTCTGGCAGCTGCCAACATGATTTGCTGATTTCAAATATTTAAAGGGAAAGTTCACCCAAAACTGAAAATTTGGTCATTATCTTCTCACCGCTAGCAAACTTGCTGTGTGTTATGTATTGCCACTAACATGAGGGTAGATAACGACTACATTTTCAGTTCTGGGTGAACTAGTCTTTAAATAAAAGACCAATATTGACCCGATACATTGGTAAACCTGTATATCGGTCTAACCCCAATGCATACAATACCTTAGATCCAGCTGGATGTTCCGCCTCAGGGCATCATCTGACCCTCATCCACAAAAGCAAGTACAGCGGGGTTGGCAGCCCCAGGGCCCTCGGACTTGATCGAGCCCATTCTCGTCATCTCGTTGTCAGTCTCGTGGCCCCCCTCAAAATCGTGCCTCTCCACATACTGGTGCATGGTGCTATAGTAGTGATCTTTAGTGCTAAACCTGTAGAGGGAAGAGATCTTCTTCCAGTCCAGGTTGGAAGGCATAACGATAGGTTCGGGTGGCGTCTGCTGGAAGAAGCTCCGCAGGTTTCTCTCAGCGAGCTCCTTGGCGTGTTTTGTGGAGTAAGACTCCATGAGGTTGTTCTCCTCCTGAGCATAGGCCCTCCAGAACTTGAGCTGCAGGTAGCTGATGGGGGAATTGCACCGAGCCACGCAGGCCAGGAACAGGCTGGACACCACGATGGAGGCGATAAGCAGCCAACCCAGAATCTGTAATCACCGTCAACACATTACAGCATTTTATGGATTTATATTCAGGCATTAGAGATGTCAAACTGAGAGACTCTGCTACCACAATTCTTCACGCGGAGCATTGTTCATACCTAACACCAGAATACCATTTGGGCAAAATAGGACAAATCTACAGCATCTCAATTAGTCGTGATGGGACGTTCTTCACTGTTGCGACCCCACTTTGTGGTTTAGGCTAATAAGATGGGTGGATTTGTACATACAAATCTTGCCTAGTATGGATTTAAACTCTGAGAATATGAAATTCGCTTTTTGGGGGGCAGGGTTACAAAATGACTTTTATACATAAGGTGTGCGATATCTTATCAAAATGCAACCTCATTTGTAGATACTAGCTGCCAAATGTTGAGTTTAGTAGTTTAATAGATGGATTTCCCATTTACAAACAGTCGAGGATGCGCAGCTTAGGGGCAGAAAATCTGCTGTGCCTATCGGAGCTACAGCAACTTGGCTGTCATTTTTGCACTGATAACAACAAACAAACGGACAACAATGGCGTTCCTGGCTAGTTTGTCAGACTCTGATCGCACAGATTATATAGAAAACTTGTTTTAAGTACTGGTGAATGACTGCCAGACCCTTATTCAATCCCAGTTGATGAATGGCTTGTAGACATTGCCAAGTGGCCCCCCATCCAATGGCCAGACATGTATCTGATTGAAAAGCCTAGCGTAGGCTATACAAAAGACAGCCAATCTCTTGATGCTGTAAATTACGTAGTATGTGGGCTTGTGCAACAAATTAGACATTACAGCTCTGGTGAGTTTTGTGTGTTCAGACTCACAGCAGAGCTTACCCAGCCAGCATCAGCGCGTGAAGGCAAAGCCCTCTGATGCATGGGTGTACGTTGTGATGCACGGGTCACCCTAACCCTAACCCAACCCGCGACCGCCCGACCTGAGGCATAAACATATCTGAACCCGCCCGCCCATACACATAAAACAACAACCCGAACCCGATCCACAATCCGTAAAAATAAAAAAAAGATGATCAGGAAGCCAGGTAATTTTCCAAAGCCTTGTGTCACTAAGGTAATACAGTGCTGCACTGTGCAGAATATAATGTATGGATCATGGCAGGATAAAGCAGTTGGAGATTGGAGGATATAATATTTCTTTGGGGAACAAATATCAAGTGTTGGAACTTCAGCACCCGGCAACAATGGAGGCACAGAGATTTTGTCTATTGTATAACAGTTAATCATGGGACCAATCAGAGCATTCATTAAAACATGTGGGTAAGTGACATCATTTACACCAGGACACTGACTGGAACTCTAAATCAGTTTGATTCTGTTGACAACCAGAACAGTTATAATAATATCATGGGTAACGTTACATTAACAGGTCCTTTGTTAATAAAATGAAATTGAGAAATGCAATTCACATCGCACTGAATCTTTAAGGCAATGTTTTTGCGTCAACATCCCAACTGCTTTAACTTTGATTCAATAAACTGCAGGGAAATGAGAAAAGCCAGGCTAACCCTCTCAGGACAGGACAGCACATACAGGCCAAACAATTCTTCCTCACCTGGGACTCAGCTCGCAGAGTGGCAAGCACATCATCACTGGCCTCCTGCGCCACTTTACCACAGGGGAACTTGTACAGCTGCTCCTGACACTGCGACTTGTTCTGACCACAGAAGTGCTCTTTAAAAGCGGTCACATTGAGCCCAGTCATTGCGCACGTATAGTAATTACCATTGAGCAATGCCACAGCAATCCAGGTGGACGGTGCCACCAGTGCTGTGGTGCTGATCTGAAGGAAGACCGTCCCACTAGCGATAAGGGTTTTCCAGCGGCACAGTTTGGATTTGTGCTGACAGAAACCTGTGAGCAGTTTCCACGTCTTTTTGCTCAAGCTGTAGCCCAACACCAGCAGTGCCAAGGCGGGCACTACGAGGAATACCAAGCCGTAGATAAAGTTCCAGCTGTTGCAGGGACACTGGAACACCACGGATGAGAAGATCTGCTCCCCGCCTGCTGTCAGCAATGCAACTAAACCGAAGCAAAAGTTTGTCTGTTGCTTATTAGCAATGTTGAGAACGGTCTTGAACTTATCCATCTCTCTGGCAGTGCGCACTGGTCGTCGGGGAGAGTGCGGCTGTAATTACGAAGCGCAACCGGCTCGCTTCTACTTTCCATG
>OMOV01045554.1:1998-16748 GCA_900312565.1 Beryx splendens | reverse complement strand
CATGTCGTTATTGGGTGGGGATACGACCCGGTCTTAAGAGCTGCCCCCCCCCCCCGTTAAAGGTATTTCAGATGTAACGTGTCAGCACCTGCCAGCTTGTCCTCAGCCGCCGCCTCCTGTCAGCAGCAGATCAGATCGGATCTGGACTTGACGAGCCTGTCTAACCTCCCCGGCTTGTCCCCGGCTGACGCAAAGGACCGTCACCGTCACCGTCAGATTCCTACCTGTGGATGGTCTCAACGTGAGTGCTCATTTCATTATTTCCAAGACGATCTTTTTGTTTTGCTTTGGTAAATGCTCTTACAGTATATAGGCTACCTGCACAGATCGTTTTGTGGTGTGTGTTATGTATATTGTAATGTAATTAAGTTTAGGTTTTGAGTTCATAGTCAGAATTTGTACAAAGGCATGTGAGCAGCTTTTCATGCACAGTGTGATATTATACTAATGTCAATGTGACTCCTGTCTGTTAAGCCTCTTACGGATCAGCTCTAGCTATAAAGGAAGTCATTTCTAAATATGAGGAAGCAACTCATTGTTAACTAAGTATGCCATCAATCCAAGGCAGCAGATTTGGAGAGTTTTATCTCTGTTAGTGTTTGGTGCATTGCTTGTGTATTTGTCGGCCTGTCACATTTTCCTCTCTTGTTTACAGTAACCAGAGATGCAGATCTTTGTGAAAACACTGACGGGTAAAACCATTACCCTTGAGGTGGAGCCCAGTGACACTATCGAGAATGTCAAAGCCAAAATCCAAGACAAAGAAGGTACTTTGAGCGTGTGTGTGGATGTGACTGACAACATATTAGTGGCCACTAAAGGAGTCTTAAGATAAGCCCTCTGCCTGCGCAAGAGGTTTTCAGAAGGAAGATGTGTGTTGTTTAATATGAAAGTGATCAGCTATGGCAGCACATATTCATTTTTTACATGCACAAACCTGAGTATGGCTTCATGAATGGTCAACCACAAATAGTGAAGGATCAGGGGATCCACAGCTATCACCGCTACAATTTTATCACATTTTTGACAACTACAAATGTTATTCATATTGCATTTATATTGTATATTGCTTATGTTGTCAACCACTTGAACTCATGTTTTCTTAATCTCTCTTCCTTCATTCACAGTTAAATCTCTTGCTGAGACTAAGGAACAGTGTAGCATCCTATCCTCTGTTAAAATCTAATTTGGCTCAGACAGAGTGTTGTGTAATTGCCTAAACTTTGTGGGATAGTTTCCCAGACACAGATTTAGCTTAATCAGGGAGTTTAAAAATATCCTCTCAATGGGAAGGCCTTCATTCACTAAACCACTGAATCAGCTCGATTTGGCAGTGTGACAGGAGTTTTTTTCCAGAGTATCTGAACTGCGGGACGCACCTTAGGAGATGTATGGGCCACCACCACCTGTGCAGTCACCAAATGAAAACCACCGGCATGAGGTGCAATGAGAAACACATGGAGTAGAGTGTAGTTATAAGAGAAGCAAGGGGCAGTTGATATCAGCAGTATCCAACCCAAAGATAAGCTTACTAATTGCCTGCTTCAGGGTACAGGCAGCACTCCCCACCAACTGCAGGAATGTATTCCGTTTTCTCACCCATTTTTTTGGACACACAACTCCCATTAATTTCTAGTGTAAGATCAGAGACTGAACAGTGACTGTTATGCGACTTTCCATCCCTAACCTGAGCACTCATTCACATTTGCCACTACCTTCTTTTCAAGGTATCCCCCCTGATCAGCAGCGTCTCATCTTCGCTGGGAAACAGCTCGAGGACGGACGCACCTTGTCTGATTACAACATCCAGAAGGGTAGGCTTCGTGAATCTCAAATGCTATAAGGTAGACAGGAACAATAGCAGTCAACGGTCTCTTTCATCGTTGCTGCATCGTAAATGACTTGCCCATTTCTTTTTCTGCCCAGAGTCCACCCTCCATCTTGTCCTGCGTCTGAGAGGGGGCATCATCGAGCCCTCTCTCAAACAGCTGGCTCAGAAGTACAACTGTGACAAGATGGTCTGCCGCAAGTACGTATGCACACGCAGCACATCCTCATATTTGTAATGTTGATCACGTTAGAATTCCACGAGAGAGGGACAGGGACAGAGAGGAGTAACATTTTATTTGCACTATCGCTACGTGCACAAGCAAAGAAGACGATGTCAAATGTAAAACCTCTTATTTCTTGCTTTGTTGCTCCTTTCAGGCAAAGCTATTAATATAATAAATAGTTTGTAATCCAAGCCAAATGATAACATTGTGCGGTAGCTGGAGTTCAAGTAGTGGCCCTTTGGAGTGTACTTAACAGAGAGTAGAGCTCAGGGATGACGCCTTTGCTTTGGAATGAAGGCAGAGATACATATTGATTACTCTTGGTGCTGTGTCTGTTAAGAGAGGGAGAAAGAGGGAGACATGCGGTGACTTGAACGGGTGAGAAAGACAGGATGATGCGGGGTACTGGGGTCTAACATTTGGTTCCTCCTCATGCCAGGTGCTACGCTCGTTTGCATCCACGCGCTTTCAACTGCCGCAAGAAGAAGTGTGGACACACCAGTAACCTGCGACCCAAGAAGAAGCTGAAGTAGACTGCTGGAGTCAACCCTCAATATTTTCATTAAAATGTTTTGACGAGCAAGATTGGTAGCGCTTACTTTCTTATTTCCAGTGATGCCCCAGAATACAGTGTGTACAGAATACAGTAGGGGGTTATTCAACGACTTGCATGTGTTCACCCATAGCCTGCCAAATTTAAAATGTAAGTATCAAATCAGTGTAGGTTTTACATTGGCACTCCCTACTCATAGAGTTTGCCAAGATCCCTCCCAACCCACACACACATTAAAAAAGTGATTTTCTATGCATCTGGCCGAGGTAAGAGCTTTTCATTGCCAACACACTGAGTGTCTTCGTGTCAGATTTGCCTGCATGTGAAATCTAACAATCTGATAAGTGATAATTGGTTATGGACAAAAACGGTCATTCTCATTGAAGAAATGTCACAGGTTTAATAGCAAAATGAATCGACACATCAAGATATAAGTTTAGCCTCAGATATTTCAGAAAGGGCTACAGCATACTATGGGACCAGTTGTTAAAGAGTAAGTACGCCTTAATGAAGCTGTGTGCATAACGATCTCCAGTTACACAAGTGCCTCGAGGTACATAAGCACATGTGAACTAAAGCCGGTTTTCCATTCTAGATGATGCCAATCCGTCATCACATCATAACCATGTGATTGGTACTGATAAATCACGCTGTATCAGGACTCGCTGTGTATGGACTCAAGTCAACTTGCATTTACTGATAAGGGGTTGTGACAATTTCACAATTGAGACAGCATTTGTGGGCTTAGTGTATCCAGTAATATCCACCTACCCACAACACGTTTCCTGTAAGTAAAGTCGTGCTAGCTTCATAATCCTTGTGTGATTTGAGCAAATGGGCAAAGATGGTTGCAACTGACTCATAATTGGCTCATTGCAGCATTCACCATCAGGCTTCACAGGATCATTTTATTTGATGTGAATTACGTAGCGCTGTTGTCATGTGAACACCTTGTAACTCACAGTTTTGGTGACTTTATGTTTTAACGCCAACTGATGGATTACATGGTCTTCTGTGGGCTGGAAAAACTCTACAGCACTTGAGTTTCTGAAACCCTTCCAAGCAACTGGGTGTCAGAGGCCAGGTTTGTGTCCTTCGACACTTCACCATATATGAGAATCATGTTGCCACAGTGTGTTAAATCACATGAAGTAATATAGAGTGATAAGATTTAGAATGATTAATAAATGCTTCATCACATTTTCAGTTCATCAGATTTGTGACGAAAGGCAGTTGTGAAGAACTAAAGATGTCAGTGTTTTGTAAAAGACATTTTTGTGGAGTTATAGGTAGGTCTTATTTGGAAATATGAAATATGATCTTGGTTTCTATTGGCTGGTCTATAGCAAACCATGAAACAACACCTAACTTGTATCACGGGTAACCAAGATCAGCCAATAGCAGGTTGCAATAGCAGGCTTCTAACCAGTAGATGTCAGTCCAACCTGAAAAGTAGTGTC
Organism: Beryx splendens; assembly: GCA_900312565.1. Lineage (NCBI taxonomy): Eukaryota > Metazoa > Chordata > Actinopteri > Beryciformes > Berycidae > Beryx > Beryx splendens. The sequence goes on along the minus strand of OMOV01045554.1, from coordinate 12,681 downwards.
TGCTTGGTCTTCCTGTAAGTTCAACTTTGAGCCTCTCAGAAATGGACAAGTCCATGAAGTACACCATTCACCTCCTGCGCAAGAGCCGTTCTCCACGACTGCGGTGTGAGCATCTGCTGCCTCTAGCACATGTCGGCCACGTTTCAAAATGAGAGATACACAGATCAAACAAACCCAATAAACTGCCTTGTAATTTGTGTTTGGTCTGTGAATCACTCCGCAGTAGGGCGATCCGTCTGTTTCTGAGATGTTCAAAGTGGATTTGAACAACATAATCAAACCTTTGAGTGTCTATTCATCACATACGTATATTTGTTTTTGTGTATACTCAAGGAGGAAGCCATCGTATCACATCCCTTTCTTCACTTGCCACTTCTTGCTGCATGCGGCCAAGATTTCCTCCCAAGGTTTTGCATGGACTGTAAATACAAATACTCTAAATACAAATCAATCGCAGCGACATCTTGAGGCCATTTGGGCTAACCTCCTGGTGAAACTCAACTTCATACACCAGATGGCCAACAGAGAAAAAAAAAACAGCATTATTCATTACACAAGAAGAAGTTTAATTGAAACGATCGAGTCACTGTGTCACAAATTACAAGGCAATTTATTTTTCTGCTATTGCTTTTATTTTCAAACCATATGACAGCAGCCCAGTGTGTGAGACCTGGAGCCGGCATGACTATCCACACCCATCCGTATTTTTAGAACAGTTTCTGAATAAGGCTTGTCGAAAATAATACAAACATAGCACTGCAGTTACAATCCGTGTGATAAACTTAAAATTTTTCGAAGTAGACATTCTATTTTTTTTTTAAATGATAAATTCATTATTCATACAACGCAGCCACACTCGCAAGGCCCGCGGCACGGCGCTGCCCCCAGCTAAATATCAAGTAAAGTGCTGAAGAACGACAGAGAGGGCATAAAAATGTCTCCTAAACTTCCTTGAATGCATCACACCGATCAAAGCAAGCGTGTGTATTAAAATGTGTCGCTCTCATAAGTCGTTATCGGGCCAGTGGTTCGTTAGGAGAAAGACGTGATGCATTGGAGGAGTTCTCAGACCGGGCCGGCCCGAACGTTGTCCGTTAAACTTATCAGTAATTTGTAGCAGACTAATCGATGACTTAACTATTAATCTTTACGATTCCTAATAACTGTCGCGTGTATTGATGTATATAATGTGGAAAACACTTATTTGTCCTAAATTTTATAGCTTAATGTATCTTACTTACTGATTAAGAGTTAGCTTATTTTAGAATATTACATTCCCTATGAACATAAACAAGAACGTGATATTAGACAAGCTTTTTGAAAGATCTTACCAATGACTGTGCTCTTAACATTTGATCTTTGGTGTGTTGTACTTAAATGTTAATGATTTTCAGATCTACTGTGTGTATTTAAGTTGTATGTCCATGCCTTACCCGATTATCATACACTATCATCAGCATGCCTTTGTACTTAGACACTCGTGATCTTGCATACATGCCCTTCCTCATCTCTGTATAGCAGCACCCACTAGAACCTCTTTATTCTTTACTGTATACAAGTTTACCAGGCTTAATAATATTCAGAATGTACATTTGATATTAGTTGTTAAATTATGCATAGTCTAAGTACAAGACCATACATAACAGCATGAGTTTTACAGATCAATTCAACTCCACACAAATCTGCTCTCGAGTTATTCAGCAATAATCGTTGTATGCAGGATATTAAATAGGCAAATCAGAACATTTGAAATATTTTTCTCTTCTACTGTTTTTTTTAAAATTTCCATCCACTTTGCACTAGTGTTGTGCCCCATCTGCATGGATTCATTTTAATTTTTTTTTAATCACCTGCCACTTGAAACAAATAGGCGTCTTATCCATGTTGACATTGCATCCCCAATTTTTTTTTTTTACAAAAATCAGTGCCTTTGAAAAGTATGAAAAACTACAAGCACCGGTTCTCAATATTAAATGTCTAGCACTTTTAAGCACTTACCTTACAGTCGGTTTATTGCGTTGAATGTTACTCTTGAAAGCAACGTGAAACATGAGCGTTACATTAAATTGTACAAACAATATAATTTATATGCTGCTGCTTAGGCCAACACCGCAACCTATGTTTAACATGTTGAGATGTACAGCACAGCTACTGCTGCAACAGACACTTGGAGTAGCTGCAACCTTCCCACAGCCGAGGCGGTTCTTGTGCTTGAAGAGGACCAGGACCAGCTCCATCTTGTTTTGTTTATTCCTCCCTCGTTTCTCTCTGTGTTGGCCACGGTGAATTGAACCCCGTCTTCTTCTCCATCTCTCCGTCATGGATTACGTTTCTCCGTTTCCCCCCCATCTTATTTGTCGATGAGCTTAACCAGGCTCTGTCGGAGGTCATTAAGGTCAAAGATCTTGATGTCCAGGATTTCGATGGCCCTCTGGATCTCGGTGTCCATGCGATCCCGTTCTTCGAGAGAGTTACTCAGGTTCTGCTCTGTGTTCTGGATGCGCCTCTCCAACTCTGAGTTGCGCATCTCCATTTCCTGCAGTGAGGAGGAGGCAGAGGGGAAGGATGAGCGAGGGAAAATTACAAACAGAATTAGTTTCAGAGCAGTACTTGTCACTCCAAACTATTGATAGAGTCAATATAACTGCTGTTGACAGATTTTGTTTTACTTTTACTCAACAGATGCCATGACATGCCAAGGTGTCTTAATAACTTCTCCTTTCTACCTGTAATCTATGAATGGCCTCGTCCCTCACATGTTCCATCTCATGGTACTCTGCTTTCTTGTTCTGCAAAATGTGGATTTCCTGGAAAGGAATGAAAATAATGCTGTCAACTGGCTCATTATAAGTTTAGCATCTCTTCGCTTATCTTGATTTTCAGGATATACAATAGCTGAATAAAACATATCTTTGATGATAGCATGGTTGTTAATTACAGTAAAACCTCAATTATCTGAACTGTTCAGTGTTGAATGTCATTTGGTTACATTTTTTGAGACATTGAATTGTCTTTCAATTCCAGACCAAAGCTTATTCAAAATAAGAGGCGTCCATTAGTAATGTGGGTGATAACATGCAATATAGCCCCTTGGTGTAAAGTAACTCTTACAGTAAGTTATGTCCCAATTGTACTCTTTTCAAGTGGTGGACTGGATCAGATAGTGCATGTGTAACTATCCTTAAGTAATGCTGGTGAGTAGAGCGCTTGCAGTTCAAGCCATGCTGAGGGCAAGCACAGAATATAATAACGCTGCTTTCAGATCAGCCCCAGTTAACACACCACAACCAGACTCTGTCTTGACTGATCGCTTCTCCTCAGCTCTTATGTCTTTCTGTAGCACGTCACTCTTAGATAACTACTTTAGAGTCACTGGTATATTGTCAGAGTGGTTCTGACCCTCGCTCTCCTCACTACTGGTTGCTTGTTATTTTGTTGACCTAGAAATTCAAGCTTATCCTGCTGCTGCACTCCTTCTAAGTTGCTCCAGGTTGACTCACTGTTATTTAGAGCAGACTGCATATCATCAAGTAGCTGAAGGGCAGCCACATCTGCAGAGTAGTTCTTTAATAATCCATAATTTTACAGACTATAATGGGCATTCAGATGCTTCAGAGTTCAGTCATACACCAGCCTTTCTACAATCTTTGAAAAACGTGGAATCACAGCAATAGCAGGTGATTATCCTCAAGTTTTCTGAGCGAGAAGGACAAGCTTTTCAAGAACGCAAACAAAGAGATGGTGCCCTCTCCCCATCAAGTGGGTATTTTGAGTCAGCTGTTGTTCCAAGTGTGATTTACAGACTCTACCTTTGTTTGTCACGTTCGATGGTAACATTATCTCCAAGTCTAATGCCCAAGTATGAATGTTTCATGTTACTTTTATAGCCTAAACTAGATAGCAAAGAGAGCAGCTAAATTAAGAGGACTGGCGCATACAAATCTAAGGGAAGTATGTAGGATATTACATGGATGACATATCAGTCATCTGCTCATTTATGAGGGAGAATCATTTGCGATGGGACAGGACTGGGCTTGCCTGTCATTAGGCAGAACTGTGTTGGGTTGTGCTAGAGGGTTACTGTTAGAAAGCTAATGTTAGCTGTTTGGCTGAATTAGCTTGTGGCTTTAAAGGGAGAATATTATGACAATACGAGGAAAAATAAGGGTTTCATACTGTTAATGCCTTTAGAGGACAGGTCAGAGAGACGTGTTCGCATATGCTGTCATGTATAAAGTTTATCCTGCTCCTACGTCACACACCACTAGGTGGGTACAGTATCCATGGCTAATACCTGCATTTACATTATTGGGTGCACAATCTGACACCCATCGTTGTGTGTGTGCATTTATTTCACAAGCTTAGCCCCTAAATGCTTTGTTCTTTCTAATGATGCTGGGTATGTTGGTGTGCAGCACATAGAAGGTGGGCTGGTCATGTTGAAAATTGAATGTACCTGTTAGGTTACAGGCTATTGCGGTTTGGATGACTGAGCAGTTATGGAGATCAAGCTCAAACTTTGGCTGTCAGCTTGATAGTTGCTAGATCAGTTGTTTCCCACGGTCTGTTTACTTTGGTCCGAATCAGGGGATAGGTTGTTACTTGTTGCATTTACAGTTTGGTTTGGTTATGTTTCACACAGCATAGTTTCAATTGAACCATAATTTATCAACAAAAGCTAGGTGAGAGCAACTATTTTTATGGATCACACCGTCTCACTCTGTTCACCACTTTATGGGTCACGTGGGTGAAAGTGTGCCGCAGGGAGTTAGACTGTCAATCGGCAGACCCGAGTTTGATTCCCAGCAGGAACAAAAATTCGATGTCGCGAGGCTGTTAAACTCTTGTTCCTTCATTGGTCAGAAAGTTACTGCGGAAAAGGACTTTGTTCCGGGGTAAACAAACATCAGCAGGATTATCCCACTGTTAATGGAATGACAATCTGAATAAATTATATTATCGCCAAAATCTTAAAAAAGTAATTGTTATTGATCTCTCACAGATGGGAATTTATCTTGAATGTTTTGAGAAAATTTTTTTTGAATAATTTTTAGATTGGGGCTTCCCATTGGTTCTTGTTGGACAAATCACCATCCTATGCAACCTTGATGTCTTACGTTACATCAGTCGCATCATGTGCGGACACAAGAACGGGCAACATCGCATATTGATAAAGACTTAAGTGTGATATTTGTGAAGAGGACCTTGGAAGAGGACGAGTAGCAGTTAGGGAAAACAAATGAAGCTAGATTATTAGTATAACTTTATTCTACATCTCTGAAGCTGTAGAAAGTGACATCATTATCAACATGTTAAATTTTAATTTCTTTTGCTGAACATTGCATTTTTAAGAAAGTTAAAGTGCTGACCTCGTCTTTGGCCTTCAGCAGGGCCTCCAACTCCTCCAGTGACTGGGTCAGCTCATCCTTCAGCAGATCACTGGGGCCTTGGCCGCCATGGGCCTCCAGTTCAGCCACCTGACAACACAAACACACAGGAAACCTAGTCATTTCTAAAGCCATTGATCACACAGTAAAATCACTTTGCTACCATCACTGCTACTCCTGTACTACCACCACCACAATCACTACCTCTGTTATTACATAGTGTCAATACTTTATGACAATGAACTCAGCAGCATTTTCAATTGCACAGCAACACACTTTCAAGTGTATCACTTCTGAACAAAACACCCAAGCTGTCCTTTTTCAGACAACTTTTTGAGGGATGAGGCACAGCTACCATTTGACACCATCAAGGCTGTCAAGCTGTGCCGGGCAAATAAAGCCTTCTGCCTTGTGCACGTGACCACAGCAAAGCAGTGCCAAAGTCAACAGCACTCTTGCGTACGTGCTATTGCTTAAGGAATATAATGTAAAAACAAATCCACCAAAATGTCTGTGCTCTCTCCCTGGATGAAACGGTCTGAAAGGTCTGTTGGGCTGAGGCTCGGTACATCATATTTGGAGGTAATTCATCTACACCATGGGAAATGGACTGTACTCATTTTTGCGCCAGTACTTCAGGAGCCCTGCTGTTAATTCATTAATTTGGATCCTCATTAGCTATTACTCAAGGTAACAGCTATTCTTCCTAGGGTCCATGTGTAAACATAATACATCACAACCCCCCCTCCACCCTCCCCTAGCCACACATACAGTAATTAGTGCAGACAAATTAACAACTTAAAATCTTAAAAATAAAAATCACCGTTGAAACAGTAGTTGCACTAAACAAAAAACAGAAAACAAAGTACAGGAACTAACCTTCTGTGCCATCTAAAATCCCCAAACCACTCTCTCCATCTCATCCACCACCCTCTACCCTTTCAACCTCTTCTAACCCCGCCATCTACTCTTTTCTCCCCTTTCCATCCCATCAAATCTCTTATAAACCACTAGCAACCCCTCCATCTATTCTATTCCATCCCATCCCATCCAACTCTTCCAGCCACTATCACACACACAACCTCCGCTAACCCGTCTGAAACCACCCTGCCTCCTCCATCCCCTCTCATCCTCCCTATCTAAACTCCTGTACTCCCTTCTATCTCTTTGAATCTCCCACATCCCCTTGTATCCCATTGACCCCTGTTTTTCTACTCCTCAAACAGCTGCCCCCTGAGTGAAACAGGTCAATAGATAGTCGATACCACAGCATTCTGTATTCTTATAAATTAAGGCCTAGAAAATGGGGAGGAACACCATTATGGATGGGGTGGAGGCTAATGGAAACATCTCTCTTTTGTTCTATCGGGCTGAAAGTAATGTAGCCTACGTGTTAACTACAGTGTGGAAAAAATATGCTGAGGCTCTGAATCACGCTCTAAAGCAGCTGGCACAAAACCACTTTATAAAGAAAAACCTTTCTATACACAGAGAGCAAAGTTTGTGTTTATCACATGTAACGTTGGAGCTCAAAAACATGATGTCCAAAATATTAAACATATTTCTATGATTCATCAAAACCTTTGTAAGGCCCAGAGTTAGTGATTACCAGTGATCTCAACATGAAACAATTCAATAACCTGCACCTTCCTAGATTCAACACCACTCGCACTTAAAACAGCTAACGAGTCTCAATTTCTAATTTAGGCACATTCCAAGAGAGTCTGTCGGATGAACCAGCCTTGACTGTAATTACTTTCACTGCGACACACACGTGTTATGGCAAGAATCCTCATGAGCCTTTCTTGCTTTTTATCTCATTTGCACATGACGTGTTTAATATTTCTTTAATAAATATGTGCTATAACAATCTACAGCTGAGAGAACTCCTCCCAAAGCAGCAGGCAGGGATAGACACACCACCATTATCAGGTAAATGGGAATCGAATCCTCACTGCAGTGCCAGTTGGGCCCTATAAAACAGAAACAAACTGGAAGGACACCTCTAAAAAGGTCCCTGCCTCTGAGGGAGTCTTGAAAGAGAGAGGTTGGATTATTTTTAACCATGTATGGCTGAGACTAGGAGCGGTGGTAGAAAGGGAAAAAAAAAGAAACGAGAGGCTGCCAGCTCCCTCTGGTGATTTTTCATTTTTTCCTAACTGGGGCATTGAAAGTAGGATATCGCTGTCCTACAAACCCCTCTCTCTCTCTCACACCCCCCCAGAGACGTGAACCATTTTCAGCCACCTGGTCCCCATTTTCAGAGAGAGGGAGCGAGAGCTCGTATGAATTTAACGACCATTTGTTAATGAGGATCAAAACAGTGAAAACAGTTCCTTGTTGAAATCACAAAATGGTAGAGAATTAAAAGCTAGAGATCAATACTGTAAAGCTAGGCTATAATGGAAAGGGATCACGGTATTACAAACTGCAGAGGTTTGCAGTTGTCAGCCCAAGGCAAAGTTGTTCCCGAAGGAATTATACCAGCAAGCCTGAAAAGACCTTGTATTGATGACTGGGGATAGGGGGGAGAAGGATCTGCATCCAATGGTCAACCTCAGTGGTGATTCAAATGTAAAAACCTCGTGCGGTTCAGTGTATTTAGACCAAACTCCCTTGCAGTAAAAGTCACACTGCCCATGTGCATACTCCACACACACCAGTGCGTGTGAACCGGTCCAACCAGCACAGAGAACACCTTCATTAAAAACTTTGGAGGGAAAAAAAAGCCTGGAGCAAAAGTCTTGTCAAAGAATGATTTAGTGCGCTACCAGCCAAACTAACTTGCCCTTTCTTTTTTTCTGAACACTTTAAAAAAGAAGGAAATGAATTGTCTGAAAATGATGACCCAATCAAAACCTGCGTGACCTCCGTCGGCAGAGAAAGGGCACGCGCCTGAGACCTCCGACTCAGTCATTATTGAAAGTGAAAGCGGAAAGAGCGAGATGAACTGACTCATCAGCCTCACCTTTCTCTTGTTTGAGCAAGGCTTTACTCTTGCAATAACCTGACTGTCTGCTGCCGTTACAGGTTCTCACAGCTCGAGCATTGATAATTAGGTAACCATCAACTTCTGCCCTGTAAGTTATAAGGAATGAACAAGGATTCGGTTACACCTTAGGGCAGAAGACCTTCATAAAGCCATGAGAGACACTCATGGCTCAGTGTTTCATGCCATGATGCATGAATTTAACTTTTCATTACCCATCCGTGTCTCATCTTTGAATTTCTATAATCTGTTTCAACAGTTGTCTTTGGTAGAAATGATGTAAAAAGGTATGTATAGTATATATTTAGCGTCAATAAGGCCCTAACTAATCCATTCAAAATAAAAATAAAATTTTTGTATTTGGATACTTTATTATCCCCGTAGGGAAATGTATCCTCTGCATTTGACCCATGCTATACACACACTAGGAGCAGTGGGCAGCCGCAGTACAACGCCCAGGGACCAGCTCCAGTTCTTTTGCCAGTGCCTTAGTCAGGGGCACTGACCGGAGTATTAACCCTAACATACATGCCTTTGATGGTGGGGGGAAACCGGAGCACCCGGCGGAAACCCACACAAACACGGGGAGAACATGCAAACTCCACACAGAAAGGACCTGGGACGGTCCGGGGTTCGAACCCAGGACCTTCTTGCTGTGCGGCAACAGTGCTAACCACTGAACACTGTCGTCCAAATCAGAACAAATGAGCACAGTGGCTTTTGTTTTGTACAATTGAAACTTACAGTTACCTAAGTAACCTGTATTTACAGGTTCAGGGTCCTCATGTATAAACGTTGTGTACGCACAGAAAAGTTGCGTATGCCAGGTTTCCCGCACATGTCGGGATGCATAAAAATAAACTTGATGTGAGAATGTGCGTGCCATCCTGCAAAGTTTAGACTATGCATACGCACTTTTCAAGTTTTGTACGCCATGTTTCAGAGTGAAATCTACGCAGACTTTTATACCTGAGTCCCCTGGTTATCGAGGACTGCAGCATTATATGAACTCTCCTAACAATAACTGAAAAAATGTCTTCAAAGGAGAGACCCCCCCCCTTCCTCTTTCATGCCTAGTCTCTCCCATGCTAGTCTCTTAATACGTCAGTATTGAATTAGATAATAGAGGTTCAGGGTAAGCGTTGTTGAATTGAATATTTTCAAAGAGCCCCTTCACATGAGTCTCAGTCTGAACACGGCAGAGGGTCTCACCTGGTCTCGTAGTCTGTCTGTCTCCTCCTGATATGCTGCCAGCTGCTTCTTCCACTGCTCCACATTGGCATTAGCCTCATGTAGTGCTGCCACCAACTTGGTGTTGCTGTCCTGCAGAGTGAAGAGCTCAGTTTCCAGGTTCATCTCACAGATAGACCTGAAAGACAAGCACTCAAGCATTTGATGCCTAAACTCAGAGAGAGGCAAAAAAATAATGATGATTCATGGAGTGCAGCATCATGTGTTTTGTTTTATCAAGTGTTGTGCTTTTTTAAGGATTTTGTTTTTTTTGCACTTCTGTTTTATTGGTCAGTGCACAGTGGAGAGTGACAGAAAAGCTGGGTCAGAGAGAGAACAGTGACATACATGGTCACGAGGCAAATCTACACATCAAAAGCACATGGGATGCGCTCCATTCATTCTTTGTTTGGATGAAGACCTTTGCACATTCTGTGGAATGAAACTTGACTATATCAGGGGTGGGCAACCATGTGCCATTTTCACTCCACCCAAACACTACACCAGCTGATCACCACTAATTAGTTCCTCCCTCTCTGGTTGAAGCAAGTCTAATCAGTGAAATAGCTGCTGTAGTGTTTGGTTTGAATGACTCTTGGCCCTCCATGGCACATGGTTGCCCATGCCTGCTCTATATTTAAAACTGAGGGGCCATCTGAGTTGGCTGGAAAACTGTCTTGAGTACAAGATTGATGTATGAAGCAACTGTTTGTCATCACTACCGACTGCTAAGGTGGTACTGGCAGTGCAGCAACAGCCAACATGGCCTCTGCCAAGGGTTTGGAACATGATGAAAACACTGTTGGCCTGGTCAACACAAGCAGCCAAACCACTACAAAAAGCTACGTATGTTTTAACAAGGACTCCTGGCTACAGCAACGCACCTGCAGTACTGCCCGGAGCAAGACTCATTTCACAAGCCGAAGAACAAAGACACACTCACGCCAGAAAGCGACCAAGACTAAAGAATTGACATGCTAATCTTGTGATCTTGGATGGTTTAATTAGGATTTGTCTATATCTCCAAAGTCTTGGGGGGGGAAAGAGTTATCTTCGTCAAGAGACTAATTCTGACAT